>JABASF010000239.1:0-52585 GCA_019776145.1 Harlomillsia oculata | reverse complement strand
TAGTTGCACTGGTAAGAGCAATCCAGTATTTCCTAGAAATCTTGTAAATCTTAAATGCACCATTAGCGTCAGCTTAACAGACAATTCGCTCCTATGGGCCACTGTCAGTTGAATACAGTGCCGATTATTCCAATGCAACGCAATGGTGAAAACCGACAGATTTCGACAAAAAGAAGCTGTTAACTTCTAAAGACTTGCGACAAGCGACCAGCAATAAATAAAGTATTAGTATGGTAGGTTTGAGCTGTAATTTCTGTGTGCAAAAAGGAATCCTCATTGTAAATATAGTTTGAATAGGCGTATTAAGTTGTACTATTCTGAAATTGAATTTTCTTAGGCCGTGATACCGAATATACATAATATACGATGTTGGAGGTTTTAGCAACCGAAGACTATTAGAATAATGTAGAATATAGGTTAGTATCCAGGGAAAGTGAAAGCTGAACGAGGGAAAGGGTAAGAAATAAAAAGTTGCGTGGTTCAGGAACAAGATGTATGAAAGAGCGTGTGGACACACAGATAGAGAAGAAGGAAAAGAAAGCTTATAAACTACACTGTTGAATGAGAAAGAGTGTTTACTTGACTTGCTTACTGCATTTTCAATGTGCTTTGCAGCTTCCTTTTCCGTTTGGTTTCCCCATTGCGGTGGACTCGTAAAGCTTTTCCTTGTGAAGTGAACATCTTTTGTGGCAATAATAATAATGTTTGGTTCGCATTAAAGTTTTAACTGTAAGCTTCTCCCACGGCACGAATTGCATGCGAATTGCCAATGCACATAGGAAAGCTCATGGAGGTTTGGATACATTCACTGGAGAATAAGAGAAAATAACCAGTACAACAAACTCTCGCAACAGTATTATAGTACAAAACTAAAGCGCTTTGGTCCACTCGGCTGCTACGTCCGCTTGCACTAGTCAAAAGCTCAAGCTAACCAAAAGGCAAAAGAGAAACTGTGAGAGACTTTTTGAGCCAGTTGCACACAGCTTCTTCCTTTTATTAATTCCTTGTGATTAATTACTTTCCAACTTCAACTCTTCTAATCCTCACCCAAAAAGAGGAAGAGGGTGTTTTTGCGTTCGGTTCGTACTTCGAGGTTCAGGCTTCTCTCAACTTCCCTTGTTTTTGGTCCAAGTTTGACCGTATTTGACCGTTCTTCTTGAGAAAAGGTGCTTGTGCTTGCTGCTTCTGATACAAAATTCTATGCAGTCAAGAGAGTCAAGAGTCTTGTGGGTTACATAGGAAATTGTCCGTCAAGAATGAACGATGTTGGAACATTTGCTATTACATTACATTGAATGAATGCACTATGCATGCACTGCTCAATTCTTCGTCTTCAAAAATGTTGAAGATTCTATCCGATTAACTGCTTGCTGTGAATGAAATACTGTTTGTGTGGTTGATTGTGCTTCTTGACGTAAAAGAAGTGACTTGACCCACGTGTTTTTGTGTCCATACAGCCAAGTCTGCCAAGCTGAAAACTTTTGTCCAAGTTCGGAACGACTTCACGCAGTGATTCATGAGGGGAGAATGTCCAGAATTGACGATGCATCCTTCCAGGTTTCATTGTCCACAGTCGGTGCCAAATGCCAAACTTTACTTTTGCATATTTTGCTCACTATTTCTTCACACGTCCTTTACATACCGTATGTATATTAGGTATCCCGCAAACTCCAAGTTCTCCCCTTGCATTCCTTGTCCTACAAAGGATTTTGCATTTAATTGCATTTACTAGTATATTAAACTTCCAACCGTGTTGTGGATGAAGCGTTTTACAGCAACTACGCAGTTGTACTACACATGTAAAATTATATGTTGTCAGGTTTTTAGAGTTGGTCTTCACTGCTGGAAATGACTTATTCCTGAAACATTCAAAAGCATAACACGCAGCAGTAGCAATATGGGAAGAGAACCTCCGCTCGACCGTAAGTGCAATGGATGATGAACCAAAGGGTGATAAAGATTTAGCTAAAGGATAAAATCCAGAAAGGCAGTTGGTGGAAGTGCAAGGAAATGAATGACAACCATTAACTGATGAGTTATAGGTTCCATCACCTAGAACACACAAATAGTGCACCGAAGCGACTAAGAAATAGCGCAATAGCCCATGGACAACCATCAGGTTTTGAGTTTTCCGAGACTTGTTCCATGTTTGCAATTGGAGAAAAGTAGTCACACGAACGTGAATGGGATGAGAATCACATCGCCCCACTGGCGTCAACCCAAATCGGGCTTGCTAGCTTGGCAATCACCGTGTCCCTTCTCTGAATGAACTGCATTAATCAGCACGTCACATGCCCATGCTCATTGACACCTCATCGTACTTCACTCCATCGGCTTTCGCTTTGGACGTTCAACACGAAATCCATGTATCTCCATGGTTGACAACGCAAAAGAATGTTTCAAATCAGCAAGTCAAGTGTGAATAACTGCGCAATGCGAATGTGTAGTTTTTCATCATGTATAATAGTTATTATAGTATGTATACCACAAAAGAAAAATACCGACAACGGACGAAGGTGCAGTAATTGCACAAACATTATGTACCTCAATCACTTTTTTTGCAAGTTGCTCAATTGCCTTTCTATGAGTTCAGATCTTCAAATCCTTTTCTTAGTATGTTTTTTTTACCTAAATTACACCGTTCGTTTTCTCAAACGAGCAACCTGCTGAACGTCTGCTAAAATTACTTAAATTTTTCCTAGTCAATTTATCACAAAGAACTTTTGTCGTCATGTTGCATCCATTATCATTAATTTCTCCAAAATATATGCACCCGCAAAGAATGTGACTTGAACAGAAGCACATTCCTGGTTTTCTCGATATAGAATTACGCTTTCGTCAACTTTGTAAGCGAGTGCATTAAAGTGACAAATGAGAGTTGGGATGGAATTAATTACTTTTGCCAAACATTTTGCATATTTTGCATCTATACGTTATAATTATAATATACACTATAGATATAATATATTATACCATAGCAGCCATATTATATTTTATACATAGTAGGTCATTCATCTCATTTTGTACTTTATTATATTCAGCATTATTATGACGTCACAAGCTTAGACTACGGTCACACATTGCAAAATGAATATCTTTGTAATTATGTATAATTGCTATTATTAGAGTATATATTAGTAGTAAAAGTACAAGACATTAAACAGACGTCGGATTACGAACTGTTGCCATTCATTGCATTGCATTCAAGATAATCTAAAAGCTAAATATTACGCAATTGATATTGCTATTGAATTGGGATTTTTCGATACACTGAAGTACTATTAATATAATAATTCACATTTAGATTAAAAGTTGCATTATTTTTATTAGGCAAAATCGGGTTCGGTCACAACACCCAAGTTGGGAAGTTGGAATAGGTCTTTTGTACATGTCCATTTGATGATAAATTGATTTTCTTTCAGTCGCAAAGTTTTGGTCGTAAAGTCTCTCTTTTGCTGTGGTTTCATGCTCAAGTATGCTAATCTCATCGGCGTCCTCATCCTTTTCGTCACAAAACTTCTTCGACTTTTCCAATCATCAGCTTAACATGCAAAAGGAATTCTTGACACTTGACTATTGAAATGTTTTTTTTATAAATAAAATTGTATACTGAAACGTACAACCTTATTAGAAAATTGTACTTTCTTCGAATCACTTTTGTAATAACGAAACATGAAAGGTTGTTGAGAATCGTCGTTATAAAAGAGCAATCAATGGTTATGAAAGTATAGTTGTTGGAACTTTATGCTATTGTATAAACGTATATTGAACGAAATAGTAACAGTTTTGAAACAAGATTGCCCGAGTTTTCTTGCTTCGATTGTCTTTGGATTTCGTTTATTTATTTGATTGAAAGACTTTGTTACCCGGGAAAGTGGAATTGGAAGGGTTACGCAAAGAGAGGCTGGACACATTTGTTTATGTCACAGTGTCTTTCGAGTTTCGACGACCCTGAGACCGAGACTAAGAACTTCAAACCACCTCCTCGTCCCTTGTCTGTTGAACAAGACAGAACCGGACTGAACCCACCCCGTGCGGTGTGCAGTAAATGGATTAGATTCCACATTACGTTTGTTGATCGACTTCATCCTGTCTTCCAATTCGTTCATGTTCTTCTCTCTGCTTTCTGCTTCATCCATCAAACTTTGTCCAAGTCCAAAGTAAACAGTCTTCTCTTTCGATGTCTTCACACTAACAGTATAATTATATTTCTCTTCCTCTGTGACTCTTATCCATTCTTTACCGCGTATTCAAAATGTAGTACAAAATCTATCATACTAATACATAACGTTTTCTGTTATCTTTGACGGAACGTACTGTATTATACATTACGAATCTTTTCATATGATGCAAGGATTGGAAGGATTACATTTGCCCTAATTTAGTTTCAACACCTGAACTGAAGTTGATGGAAGTAGGATAATGCCTGTTGAGTAGTAAAAACAACTACGATAAAAATAGTACACCTAATGGAATTCTTTGAACTGAGAGAAATTCGTACTATAATTTTAGGCTTCAGAAGGTTGAATTAAAAAAAATAGTTCCAAGATCATTTAAGTACATTTAAGGGTTCTCAAACTCTATAGGTACTCGTAACAAAATCAATGATTCAATTTTGATGTCAAAAATGAAGAACAATATCATAAATTCTTCCAAGAAACACTGAAAACGGCCATTGTATTGTACTGTGGTTAGTACACATTGTCAACCTTCAGTTGAAGAAACAGGCAGCTATGCTGTGCTAAATCATCACAGAATTACTTGCACGCTAGTCGAGCAATTATATGATTCGTGTCGTGACCATTTGGTCGTTAACCCGTTATCCCCCGTTAAAAAAACCAACAAAAACTACGGAAATTTGTGTCGCTCAATTGCAACGATTAAAATCAGTTTCATCACTGCTACGCGCAATTTTGCCACTAAATCATGTTGAGGAATCAACAAAAGCAGCTACTATTAATTGCTAGTATTTCTAGCTAGTATCAGCTAGAAACAGAGGTTTCAGTGTTTTCAAGAATGAATGACTTTGTATTTACGAAAACCCTGGTCTGGGGCATATTAAGACAGGAAGCAAAGGAAAATGGAATTGTGCAGAACTGAGGTTTCTTATGTTAGAAATCCGATGGAAATTGCCATACCAATGGTTTAGGATGAGGGAAAAATCTAGGCGAAAAGAGCAGGCCTGGATCTCGATTGGAGACGCAGCAGTGAGCAGTGGAAGAAGAAGAAGAGAGATGTGTTCTTGTTCCCCTTATGTACAGTCAAATAAATGTCGGAGAAGGAGGCTCAGTCGGTTTATTCTCCAAGTTGCTGTGTGGCTTCTCACACAGTGAATTTCGGCTGGTGTTGTGTGTTTCTCATATTATCTTCTTTCTCATCCCACGACAGACAACAGTTTGTAGCATTCTTGTTTGTTGTTTTGATCCCCAAAAAACAAAAGGTATCTTTATTTTTGGAAGGAAGTCAGTATAGGAAATTTCAGTTTTCATGCAAATGTGCATTACTTTCAGTTTCAAAAAGCTGAAGTGTAAATAATCAAATGATTTGTAAAAGTATTTTGTGTAAAAAATCGGAGCCACTTTCTTAGTATGGAATCTGTAATTTTTAGTTTTTTGGAGCAATTTGATTTGTCTCATGTGAGGTTTTCTTTGTGTCGAGTTGCTCCACGGGAGCCCTGGAGCATAAATTAGAATTTGGACATTTGGAGGAAGCAGAGAATCCCGAGTGTATATTTTTACCATTGGGGAAATAAGCGACAGGTGGCAAAGATGTGATATTTTCTTTTTTTTTTGGTTCTTCTCTTGTATGTCAGTTTGACTTTGGTCATTGAAGGGATGGACGGATTGAAAGGAAAAGGGAGCGACGACATTTGAAGTGTCCGTTTCCTGTTTCTATTATAAATTCCGACAGGGACATCCGTGTTTTAACGTTTTAAGTGATCAAACACTTTAGTAGATAAAACGAAATTGGCAGACTCGTGCGATTATTTGGTGAAGAGTGAAAGATCACTCGCGCCTAATGGAATTGTGGATGTTACTGTTGTTGTAAGAGTTTCAAAGTGTTTTTGTTGGTAAACTTTCCGACTGTACTTTAACTGATCAGGACTAAATTTACCGAGGACAATATTCACTCTCGTGCTCTTGCATATTCACACCACGTAAATACGAACATTTGTGCGAACAAGCACAACATCTTGGGCATTGTCCTCTCCTTCCATTCGTGTCACGCAACGGAGAATCAAAGTTGAGAATTTCTTTCGGAGATCAGATCGCATAAGACAAATCTTGTCTAACCAAAAGCAAGCAGCTCCTGGCCTGGACAACAATTGACATCAAAAGCAAATTCTTTGGTAAGTGCAAAGTTTGGGATGCCGTGTTCTCTCCTCGCACATTTGTCTCTTTTTCTGTGTGTCGCCTTTTTTGGCCCATTTTTTGGACCATTACTAACATTTCCCTGAACCCAAACCCATCTCAACCTCAACCCAAGGGCATTGCGAGAATAATGCATTTTTCTATAGTCGAACTCCAACGGTAGGCATTACATCACAAAAACTGAAACGTAGTAAACGGCCGCATTTTATTTGTATTATATATTATATATTATGTCACACCCTTGAAGGCATGAGGAAAGTTGAATCGCATTAAGTATGAAGAGAACAAAATTCTCAATTCTTTACCAAACTCGCTTGCCGAGAGGGCATTTTGCGATTTGTGAGACCATTCACCGAACTCGAGTTCACCGTCATAAACGACCTTGTAAACAAATTTCTCCTGTCAGAATAAAATGTAAAATACGGTAATATTCAGGACTATCCCAAAGATTTTTCTGTTTGATGTTCGATGCGATGCAAAGTGCAGTAGAAATGGAAATTCCTATCACTTCCTGTCACCACGTAGTAAACTCGTAACAAACTTCGTATATATCCCACTACCATGTTTAAAATATAAGTGTCCGTATAAATTCTCCTGTACTACTTACTTACTACTATATATCCCACTACTGAAGTGTCTCGTTAAAGCTACACAGCAAACTATAATAGTATTCGAAAATGTTAAAGGGCGAAGTTGTCAGTTTTAGTTCAGATCGTGCATGGATATTATGCTTCTATCTTCTATGCATAATCCAAAAATACAAAGATTAGTGTTCTCCACGGAAATTCGACTAACGAGACAAACTCCAATGTCCATTTTGAAAGCTATTTTGTTTCATGTATAGCCGCAGTTGTGAAACTATTATTTTCCCTATCGCTTGTTAGTATTTTATATGCCAGTTTTCGGTTTAACCCGAAAATTTCAAGACAAACCGTATCATTATGACTTTAATATGGAATCACTAATTTTTCTAGGGAATACCAAATTATAACATGTCAATGAACCTTTATTTTGCTTTTCCCAATGTAATTTTCTCATGCATAAATAGGTCGGTTCGTCGTCGTTTTGTTATTTTTTCCCATGATTTCGCTATTTTGTTGTGTTTTCCTGCACTGCAAAATCTCACTTTCAGCAAAGATCAGAAGATCTTCTTATTCCCTTACGACGTATAAAGTAAATATAAACAATTACCTTTAATTAAAATTCTCCTTTTGGACCTTAATTTGTACTTTGTAGCACAACGTAGCTTTCATTTTCGTAGAAGAAAAAGACGGTGCAAGTTTTTTTTGCAGAATGTTTGTTATTTTCGATTTTGAAAATAATGGAACGTAGGGAAGGACAGTACGGACAAAGGATTAAATTGAGTACAGTGCAAGAATTTTCATTTTTGCACATTATGGGAATTGGGAATTGGATGTGACATGAAGGCTAATAATGCAGTTGCATATTATTCAGGTCGTTTAGGGCATCTGCTGTGTCGGCAGAAGCGCCTTCATCATCTGAATCGTTTTCTCATTTATTGGAACACTCCAACTTTACACTTTATCTTCAACGTAAAGACATCATCGAAAAAGTCTTTTAAGCCATTCGCCATTCTCATAAAACTGGATACGATGATACCCTCGTCACACTATATTTCGTTTGTGATACGTCCAAAAAATACCAAGTTGATACTTTCAAGGTAGTGCACAGTGCAAAAGACTGCATTAAGCTCATATCAAACAAGCTGCATCTGCAGTTTTTTCTTTAGCCTTAATGTTGAAAACTGTAATCGTAAGACATGATGAATTTTCATGATGTGCAGCATGCAACTTCAACTTAAAATTTACTTGCAAGCTTTGCATTTTATTTCCATGTTTTCATGTCCTTCAGGCAAAGCCGATGTACAGTGCATTTGTGCATGCATCCCTAAGCCAAATTTGTTCATCAACAAACTTCTCTGCTCACAACAACGCAGGAGTACCTTTGATACTTTTGCTATAATTTTTTCATTTTCGAACACGAATGAAAGTCTGACTTTAAGAAGCCAAGAGCACAAGTCGAATTTATCGGTAATTGAGTTCTTTTCCGCGTTAGCTTTTAGACCCAAGTGCTGAGCGCAGGTGAGGCTGAATTGAGTTTTGGACTGAGAGAAAATCACGGAATAAATTAAATTCTCTTTAAAAGCAGAAAGGCACATAGAGTAATTTAATGTCAATTCCAGAGTTCATTGACTATTACTACCTATATCAATTTTGATTGGAGACCTACATTTTGGTAGAGTTCCCAAGTTCGAGTGTGAATAGTGGAGTCAATTTACGTCCAGATGAACTTCCCTTTATGTTTTTCCTACCTGCAAAATTGAACAAAGGAGAAAACTATAGAGTGAAAGAAGGGACGCTATATATTCACCCGCACTTTTGATCCGCCACGTGTATGAGCTAATTATTCATTGAGGACGAACCTCTTCAGGTCATCCCAAGGTAAAGGGGAAGGTATTTTGCGGAGAGTTCCTCAGTAGCACGTGCACTACTTCCTTATGAACTTGCTATAAAAACTTACTACCTAACGCATAACCTTATGTATATAATAAAGTCTATATTTTAATACTAAAGAAAACTTTACATGTTTATATTGTAGTATACCGTTCAGAAGCGTAGTAACACTATAAAGTATTGTGTAACCCTGTCGCGTGCAAGAACTTCCTTTGTACTCCACATATATTGCCAAAGAAAGGAGTATTATAATAACGAACCGGATCTCAAACAATGAAGAACAAGTCTGTCTGAAATTGAGAGTTGAAGAAAGGAAAAAGGGAAAGGAAGGACGATATGATAATGATAATAATACTTTGAGAGAATGAAGAAAGCCTCAGATTGAGACAAATGGTGAAATGGCTCATGAGGAAAACCTGGACGCATATTGCGAGTCTATTCTTCAATTCCGGTTTAACTAAAGCCACAGTTGAAGTCGTCCACCTTTACCTTCACCGGAAAATTGGGCCATGGAACAGAAAAGAGCACAGACACAGCTATTGTTACTGCCACTTTATCCTTTTTCACTTTACCACTATACTAAAAGTACAATTCGTATGCGCTGGTCTACTCTGTTCTCTCTGTTTGTTAGTTTATTCTAACTTTCTATGGAAACTGTTCGTATGAAAGGCAAACTTTTGATAATCTTTAGACCTTTAGAAGGACCCTTCGTAAGTACACTCAGGTCGTGGTGGCACTGAGAAATGAAGTGTCGAGGTCACAGGTCAACTTTTATAAAAATCGATTTTTGGTTTCGGATTTCTCCCATGTTTTAGCAAACGGAATTTGAAACTCTTCATGTATGCTTGGACTTGGGTGTTTTTTCCCAAATCACCTGCATGCAAATATATTCACTACTTCGACTACTTCCTCAGGCTGAGGCTCAGGCTGCCCCATTGTATTGTACTGAGCATGGCCATGCCATGAGTGCGTGGAAGAAAAATTGAAAAAGTAAGTGGTAAGGCACCAGCAGTGGCGATTTTTGCACTAATTGCTTTTTGTATACAATGCTGTAAGAATGTTTCAGTTCCAAAGCTCATTTCGTTTTCTCTTACATTTTTAGCTAACGTTTCGTTTCTTTCGTCTGCACAGGTTGCAGACATAAGCTTTTCCTTGTGACAAAGTGATCTCATTTTTAAGCCCAAGTTGCCACCCATAGAAAATTAAGGTTCATTTTTCACGTCTCCCTGGTAGACGCTGATTAGCCACTGATGGTGTTGGTATCTTGGCATTTCTCGGAGAAAAGGCTTCGTTTCAAAACGATAATGATGACTGCCGCTTTTGGAACTCCCGTCAGAACAACAAGGTGCAGCTACCAGTAATATCCTACATCTTTTTAGAGGTTGTTGTTCCCCGATATAAGTTTCAAAACTCATCGTCGTCATCGTTGACTCTATTATATAGCCTTTTGATGTGGTACAGTGCGGTTAACAGACACCTCACGTTACTAAGTTGATGCTTTCATAAAAATGGGCTATTATTTTTCACCAAAAGGTAAGAACAAAAGGTAAAGAAAGACACAATATCTGAACGCTCAGGTTGGTTCGCCGTTAGTCGTTAATGCAAAATTCATATCGTTATTAGTTCCATGTCATCGTAATACAAGGAGTAACGAGGTTGAAGTTGAAAGCATATTTTAATATTTACAGCCTATACATGGACACTTTGACGGGAGATGCATCGTAAACGCAGTCATTTGTGGAAAATGGAATTTTTCAGTTTACTGCACTATGACACGATTACATGCGTGTAGTAAAATTGTTTAAAGGCTGCACATAGTTCATTCCATTACGTTGTTGCAATACTGCTCTTTAATATTTAACCTACTGCATTATGTTTCGTCAGTTTCGTGTATCATGTCTGGTTTTCTTGAAAAACAAAAAAGCAAGTTGCCCCAATCAATGATACGGTGCATTTGAACGTGCTTTTCCGGAATGAAAATGATCCAGTAAAAATGCAATCCAAAGGCGAATGAAAAGTAATGAAATGAGAATAAAGTTATTTTCCCCAAATGAGTTTTGGGAAAATTATATAGGGAAATGAAAACTGTCCTGTGGTAACATGCCTTAGGTTGATAGGTTTCTTTTGCATATCGACGTGTAGGTAAACGAGTTGGATTTAACACTGTGAGCAGGTCGTCACGAAGTGAAATGAGGACTGAATGCCGTTTAGCTCAAAGAAATGTTTGCAATCAGGAGCATATGCTTCGGTCATAAAAATGACTGTGAAAGAAAGTGCTGTAATAGACCAAGGACTCAGACTCAGACAGCAGCAGTGTGCACAACGGTGACGGAGCCCAAAAACTGAGGAACATTGCGTTGTTCAGGTCGTAAACGGAAAGTCACCCGCTGTAAAATAAAAATAGTAACGTCCATACGTTTTTTTCCGTGGTTTTGAGTCAACTATACTTTTCCAATTACCAAAGTCTTCATCTTCACTTGTTCCTTCGTCGTAGTCATCGTCATCTGTGACGGAAGTTTTTGAGATCAATCCGTACAAATGCAGAGCTAGTATACTATAACTACAAAGACTGCCGGCTTTTCTGTCTTAGCACATTATTACACATACTGCTATTTTTATAATATAGTCGTATTACACTTTTTGCGATCTGTGGTGTCCTGGCTGGTGATCATTGACCATACATAGAACAGCTCGCACAAATGTTCATAAGGTTTTGGTTTAGTAGAGAAACATAATGTTGAATGACTGTGTGAACATAACTGACCCGCCAGCAATGACGGGTAGATCAATTGAACTAAAGTGTACATAAAGGAGGGACATTGGAAAACATAGTAGACACTTCCGACTGTTCCGACATGGGTGCAATGTGCACAAAGCGAAAAGAGAAAGAGAGAGCACACTGTATAGTACGTGCTATTTATCTAGTTTAGTTGAGTCTGAAATGGAAAGAGAAAGTGGCAGACAGACGACAGACATAAGACAGGAAGAAAAAACTTACTCCTTTCTCTTTATTTCTGCTGTGTTTGCAGTGCGTTTATACAACCTGACTCACTCCTTTTACCCGAACGTTGACCAGAGCCAAAGCATGAAATCAAAGGGTTGGGACGTTGGAAGGATGGAAACGCATCGTGGAACGCATGCAGACAATGAAAGTAAATGGGTCGAAATTTAAGTCTTTGTGTGTTCAAATTGTGCGAGACGTAAGAAGAAGGTAGAAAAAGACGTCAAATGATTTCTTTCAGACGTTTCGTCCAGGAGTTACAATTCTAAGGACGGTGATCCACTTTATTTGACTGGGATCGGTGTGCGATTGCCACTGTGCCCTTTGTCTTTGTCTACACCGGTATAAGTTGATCTATCATTACTTCATTACTCGTGCGGTCATTGTCTTTACATTCCTTTCTGTCTGTCTCTGTCTGTCTGTATGTCTGTCTGGAGTCCTAAACTTACATTGGATCAATCTCATCTCATTTATCCGACGTCTTCATTGAATGAGTTCTTTTTCAACTAAACCTTCAGTATTGAAAGGTAAATGACTCACTGAGACAGTAGTAATCAAACTATTGACCTAGTCCAATAAAACTTTTTTTTATATACTCGTTGCTCGCCATCCAATTTCAAATCATACAATTACAGAATACTATAGACGCTTGACTAGGCTTGTATGATTATAGTATTTTGTTAATACTAATGAACGAACAGGATATCAAGTTGCCCCAGTCAGATTGAAGCAAACTCTTTATCTCAATAACTTTTACATTATTGATGGAGAATCTCATTCAAATGGACAGGGTGATTCAATTGACTAGTGCAAGTGATTACAGTGCAATCTTGTTTTAGTCTTGTTTGGTGGTCAAAACAAGAACAAGTATGAATAAACTTGATTCATGTTTTCGTAAAGGAAGGCAACCTGCTGCCTTATTCGTATACCATTTTAAAGAGTTCTGTCACAACATGAAAATGTACTTGACAGATATAAAAAAGAAGGAATAAGAGTGAGTCGGAACGGTTGTGCACTCTGGAAACCAGAACACGTCCTTTCATAGCCTCCCAGTCCGTTTTGCGTGAGGAAAAAGAAAGCTTGGTCCATTCATTCTGTGTCCATTTTAGGGAGTCAGGTGGTGAGATCAAGATTGGGAGCTATTTGCTCTTGGCACATTTGACACTGTGCATGACCATGAGGACTACTTCAGGAAACGCAGGAGAAGAAAAGAGTAATGTGCTATTCGGGTTCTTGTCACAGGTCCTGCTAACGTCACTCCTTGCCTTCTTTTCAACCTTTGACTGCAGGGCAGGGACGAGTCTCAAATAATGCTTCTATCATCAATCTTTCACCTTCCCTTCCTTGCTCATCCTCAGTGGATTTGTCATTGTCTTTTACTGCTATTTTTTTGAATTCCACCACCCACTTGAGACAACAATCTGCAACAAACTCGAATCGAATAGTGGCAATGTACACCAAGTCGCTCGTACATTTTACTACTTACTACAAATGTGCGTTTTTGTCCGAAAGTTGTCTTGTCTTACTGAAGCGAAAGCACACTTTCTTATAACATCTCGTAGGGGTAAGTAGAGAAGATGCAACCGGAGGCATACAATAACATTTTCAACTTTGCCAATAACTGACTCAAGTCACTCCAGTTGTTGACAAAGGTAACACGTGGTCCTGGATCTTGACTTTTAGTAGCGTTTTGGTGGCATGTGCAGTCTTGCACCATCAGGTCAGAAAGTCTGAATTACATGACTGCTATTAAATGAAAATGAAAACGCCTTCGTGGGGACAAATTTCTCATGGAACTGTATTGTACTATTCTAAATACGATATAAATATTCTTTAAAGTCGTCGTATTATATGAAAACAGAGAGAGAAACGAAACGAGACTTATGTGTGTTGTTTAAAATAAGGAAGATGCACTCATGCATTTATTACTAGGACATTAGTTTTTGAGCTTGTAGAATATTCATGAAGAAACTTGGGAGGGTTTTTGGACCAGTGAAACGACATGGACAATGTTTAATGAAAAATAAGAGCATGGCTCAGTCAGACTCAAGCCTCGACGAAGACGCTGTTGTTTCCAAGGAGTTGATCATGCGATTGTATTGTGCGGTGGTCTGCTGAGTTGATGGCATTTAGCATAATGAACTAGACTTTACGTGGAGGTAAGTAAGTGGGTGAATGAAGCATGGAATGTGGCAGTGACAGTGACAGGCCATTTAGGAGCTCAAAAAGAGCTAAACTAACGATAAATAAAGGACGTGCACTGTAATAATCAAATAATCATGCATCTTGAAAAAAGTGTCACAACCACAACCTCACTCGCAAATGGTAGGCCATACTACAGGAGCAGAGCGTCATCAACAAAAGCCCTTTGTAGTAGTGCTTTGGTTACTTATGTACGGTTCGTATTCGTCCTGTGCCACTTGATTGTGAATTGGATTGTCGTGTGTGTGAATGGAGAATGCTGTATTCGCATTGTGTACATTACAGGCACACATCTTCACTTCTCGTTTTCACTTGAAAGTGCTGTGGGCAACACTAATACACTTATTAGTCATATTGTGGGCTCGTGTAACAAGCAATGTGTGCATTGGCGCACATGTCCAGAAGCACGAAAGAGTCCTTGCTGAGCAGTAAAGTAAAATTAAGCTTGCAAGTGGTCAGAGCTCTTGTCCAAAAAGCACTTAGGGTTGACTCAACACGATGTCCGCATTTCACGGAACACACGTTCCCACATGAAGAGGTAGCGAGAAGGGCTTTTTCTCTTCTCTCACAGTGACAATATTCTGCATCCCACACGTTTCTATACACAAAGCACTTGTCAAAAGAACCTCATACATCCACTGCTTATTTGGTGAGGATTACTTTTGTACATTAGACATTAGCTTTTTTGGCAGGGCACGGCCACCGCCACTGTTGAACCTTCAACCCTCAGAGTTTTACATTACCTGCATGAAAATGCAAAACCATTGCTGATTCACGTTGTGATGGGCTTTGACTTAAGTCTTAGGATTTTTATTGGCACTACGCTTTTTTACGAGGAATGCTTGAGTTTATTACATTGCGGCTAGGGATGTACACGTCGTAAGAATACGATAAGGATTTTTAAGCCATGGAAGCTGACGTATAAAAGATTTAAAGAAGAACCACATGAACAATACGTTTTCTTCCTATCCTACAAACATGGGAAGTGCAATCAGGTCTCCAATCTAGCTTTTGGCTCGAAGGCAGTAAAATTGTCACAATCACTGATTAGAGGAAGTTCCCACAACATTCGCCCGCGCATTGGAATTCCGTGAGCCCACGGACTTACCTCCTATCACACTTGGGTCATTTGAGAAACACTTCATATAGTCTCTTCAATTCACATCATCAACAGTTCTCAGGATGGTCAGGTCACATCATCTCTCATTTACAAGCAGCCTTCTTTAATCAACTTGTACTCATAGAATGCTGTAAAAATACTGTTTTTCTTTCACACTCTCTTGTATACCAATGTATTTCAACAATTATTCTAATACATTACACACAGTGTTTTTAAAATCTTTGAGTCGCAAGGATATGCATACATGTTTTCACATTAAATATACTAAAAATAGTAATACAAAATCATATGACTGAAAAGGGCAAGAACACAAAACGAAATTTTCTAAAACCGTAAAAGTGGATCTAATTAAAAGTAATGATCTGATTCGTAAAATTTCAGATGGAAACTATTCGTAGCAAGTTGACTACAAATTTTCATTTATTCCGAATGAATTTAACTACACTCTAACATGTAAATGCATTTCTCTTTATAAATCCCAAAGAGAGTTGAGCAACTTTCATCCGCAACTTGAAGAAAAGTCTTCGTCTTCTACGAGTGCACTTTCCAGACCAAAAGGAGCAATGAAGTCATTTATCCCCAGGGAGCCCCACAGCATGCAATCACATTGAGTCAATTTTATTAGCCAACTTTAGCATCTGCTTTAATAAAAATTGAGCAGAAGATAACAAAAATTCTTACTGTGTACCATTTCTGGGGTGCATAATAACCCGCTTACAACCAGCGACACGAAAAGTTTTACGAAATCATAAAAATCAGCGTTCGTAAACAAAATTGTAATAGTTTTAGGAATTATTAATTATATAAACCTTAAGATAATTTTGTTACTACAAAATAAAAACCCATTTGCATTTTAAATTTAGCATTAATAAGGTTGGTAAGGAGATAGGAGAGTAGTAAGATATTTTTAGTGATAAGTATAATATAATACTACTAATTCCACAAATGAATTGTTTATGTGAGCTTGACATTCCCCGGCGTCCATTAAAATCCCATTTCTCAAGTGACATATAAAACTAATGGAGTGTATTTCAAAATTTTGCAAGAGTATTAGTATAAGAACTAATTGGATCGATTCCAAGGCAGAAGAGTACCGGAAAGCAGAGCATTCTAAAGCTTCAGCGGAGGCAAAAAGTGTCCGTCCTTCGTTCCTTCTCGTCCTGATCCTACTTGAGTTTGTTAACTTGTAGTCATTTCTGCATGAAAATCTTATGAACTGTGGAGGATGAATTGAGCTTTGCATTGATGAGAGAATGAGTGAAAGAGAGTCTTCATTATAAAAACTACACAAGAAAGAGATTCAGAGTGGTAGTACACTTAATAAGTGTAGTATACTGTAGTATACTAGGTTAGTAGTACTTACATGGAAGAAAAAGTGTTGAACAGTAGTGTTTATTAACATCGTCGGCTGCACTCAACAGAAGCGGAGACATGATCAATCTTGTTGATACTTTGAACGGTGAGCTGATGAATGCCATACATCAGAGACAGAGTGTATCAGCATCATCTCAGCAGCTCAAACTGTTCATGTTTGCCTTGTCTCATAGTTATGCTTAGTTATCTCAAAACCACTACAACTCAAGAGTCACAACCACAACCACTTAGACCTTAATCCTCATTTGCGTCTCAAAATATGTGACAACATGCTCTTTCCAGTCGCTCTTTAAAGTCTGTCTTGAGTCAGTTAAATATACGGCCAACTTCACATTTGATGATGATGGGTCGTAGGCACATGCAAAAACTAACCAAAAGAGCAATGGCAAATGGCACACATCCCAATCCTAAGGTGTTTTGCTACATTGTTACTCGTTTGTGTCAGTCTCCACTAATTCAAGCGTACCAAAAAATATATAATCAGCTTCTTTTGAGATCAGTTCAAAACATTTACAGTGAGCGGAGATGATACACTAAACGTAATACTTTTCAGTGTCTCAGAATCTCAGTAATCATCAATTATTAATTAATGTCATTGCTTACGATTCATACTTAGCACTGAAATTTAATCTATGATGCACAAGAGTTTCGGCGTCTCCTTTTTGGAAACGCGTTTACCGTGCATTCATTGTACAGAAATGTTAAGGTAAAAGGAAGGAGATACTTTCATGTCCTAATTGCAATATTTAAGAGTTGATTCTCAATGTTCCTCCTACTCCGTTTTGCGTGAGGCGGCCTAATGAACCTATAATTACAATTTAGTAGTATTCTCCTGACTTGTGCTAGTGGGCGAAAGCAAAAGTATTAAATTTATACTGTATATTTGTACAAAGTTGCTTGCGACTCAGTCAGAGGAGGCTCAGAAACCGTTTTCCATGATAGATGAAATCCTATTACGCTTTGTGATTGTGCACTGGTGAGAAAACTGAAAATCTCGTGTAGATTGTGAGCACAACTTGGAAATGTTGCAGTATTAAAGATGTATGTAGTAACAAGAGCGAAAAAGTGAATGTAAAAATTATACGAAATATAGTAAATCCCTTAGACAAGAAATAAGAATACGAGGAAATCTAGCGTGAAGAATTTCAAAGTATAGAAACTTGATCTCATCTCGTATTATTATGCCAAGGGAAAATTACGGATGCATAAGATTTTCACAGCGTACGAAAAAGATTTGGATTGAAAAGGTTAATCCGTGTAAAGAAGGATCCGTTGGTGTCCTTTCATTCTTCCCTGTTAACTTTTTCGTATACATTTCACTGGAATCAGGGCATGTTGCACACTTTGTTTTAAATTGGAATAGATAATTGATCACAGCATTCCAAAATCCTATTGTTATTGGTTGCTGAATAAAGGAAGCAAAGGAGTCTATTTCATATTTGACTGCACACATGCACCTTTATGCGTAAGAACAAAACCATGATGGGGTCGACATATAAGCGACAATATTAAATAGATAAGTGACCATGGGTAGAACTCCAAAGTGCATTTTGTAGCATTTAGTTATGGACATATTAAAGACAGAAACAAAAAGTTGGGAAAAAGCATCAGCTTGAAAAAAAAGATAAGAATTACATGGATAAAGGAATGCAGAATAAAGACAAGAGAAGAAAGACTTGGTGTTGGTGCAGCTTGGTCTCATTGGTCATGAAAATCCCAACCGTGACATAAGTGGAGGCAATGTCACATTAAGGAGGTTTATGGGCGGCTCTACTTTGCAAAGTGTCTGTGGTCGCTTGGAATGTGTCATAAAGGAACCTTTTCTGGTCAGCCTTGCAGTTTACTCCTTGCTGGCTCAACTGATAGCAAATTGTCCAGGCTCCTTGTGTATTTTCCTCTCGCTTGCTTCTGCGAAACCTCAGTTACCATTGCATTGTTGGTTGGTGTCCGAATCCCACTCTCACTCCTTGACTTCACGCTTTTTCCTCCTTTTGTACCACGCTATTATCAAATTGTGATAACAAATGGCTTCCCTGACTTTTCCAAATGACTTACAACTCAAGTGCAATCACCCTTTATCATCCTAATGTCCTTAGAGACTGCAAAGTGTCTTCTCGCTACCTTCTCTTTTATTTCATGATATACCTTTTTGTATCTCTTTACAGGAAAATCATCAATTGGAATTTTTTCTATGTTTTCACAGTTGGGTTTGCACAATCAACTTGCGATGGGATTCCTGTACCACCGACTGACAGTGCATTAAGGAAGGCTTTCCGGATAGTTCGCGACTGTTGCTCTGCACTTAAAAATTAAAAGAAAAACTGACCCGATTTGGAATTAAGTGTTAGCAATGTTCTCCATCATTACTCTACAGTGTTTCATTCTGCTTGAAGTAGCCATAGGATTGACATGAACAATACAGAATGCGGATTTGATTTAACAAAATTAAGTTGGTGGAAAAACCTGTCAACCCCAAACAGACTGCTAACAAAGAATTAAAACGATGAATCTCGACGCTAGTTCTGATATCACCACTTCAACAGTGGGCATTCATTTGGACATTTTACCGGAATCTGGAGAGATGGTAGGAGGAAATACGAGTGGAATGTTTCTAGAAAATGGGACGTGGATGGACGGGATAGATCCAAGTCTGCAACCCACATTTCCATATTACATACGAACAACGTCCACGTTGCTTTGTGGGATCATTCTATTCATCGGAATTGTGGGCAACATCCTCGTTCCAGTCGTCGTTTGGCGAAACAAAGACTTGAGAAGCTCCACAAACATATTTCTAGTCAACTTGAGCATTGCTGATCTTCTTATCCTACTTGTATGCATGCCTCCTGTTCTCATCGAACTCCATTCAAAACCCGAAGTTTGGATCTTAGGTGCAGCAATGTGTAAGTCATACATTTTATTTTATGCTCTTTATAATATTTCATCATGTAAAAATTATTATTCTGATCCCATTTAATTTGTGTTCATGTAAGCTCAACCTCTAAAATTTCATTAGTACCATGAACTTTTTCATCTTCCGGGTTTGTAGTACAATGCCGTACGTTTGAGATGGAAAGCGGATGTAAACTCACAGTACATTTATCACAAAGTTACACTTCTACTTACTGTTTCTCCCATTTCGTTCCTGTCACTCATAAATCAATGATGTGAACCACTCAGCTCTCTGTAATCAGATTAGAATTACAGCTCAAGTCGCACAACAATGTTTCACTCTAAATCGATGTCCTTGCACTTTTTGTCTTTTCGAATGCGACGAGACACAATCTTGTCATCCTTGCAGTCTTGCACTTTATCTTGCATGATGTTCTTAACTCTTCACGACACTTTCAAACGATTCGCATTTATCATTCCCATGGCCTCTTTCCCTGTCACCTTTCAATTCACTGCTGTGTGGTGGCACGGGAATATGTTACATGAGAGAAAAAATTGAATTTTTTCCCTCCTTTTATTTGCTTTTTCAAAGTTTTTATGCATAATCTTATGGAGCATAGCAAGGAGCTATGGCACTTTGAGAATTTTAACCCTGTTGAGCATTCGTCAAGCTAAGGGTTTTTATTAGTTTGGGGTAAGGAATGAAGCATGGGAGATCCGCGTCTTCAAAGTCGTCAATATGTCACTCACAATCGTGCAACACTCCGTAGCGTTTATTTTTATAATTTTATGACTCTGTTCGTCAGTCTCAACTGATTCGTAGATGCCATTGTTTTGTTAAAGTTTTGACTCATTCATTACTGTAATGGACGTTGTGACTGCACCTAATTGCTCAGTGCCTCTTAAGCATTTTATCAACCAGCTCTAAACTCACTTGATGTCAGTCACCAAAAGTCGTTGCACGAGTCGTAATTCCCATGGGTTATGTAGCCAAGTTGGCCAGTGGGTTGCAATATTCTCGGGAGACTCAAAAGAGAAAGACACCGTGTTGGCATTTCAATGTAAAGGAACAGGAACGAAAGGACGGGATTTTTCGCAAAAAACATTTCGAAGCTTATATTATTCCGCACTATAACTGGAGGAGTTGTTCGCAGTGTGCAGTATATAGTGTACGTCAGTATGCGCAGTATAATTTGCGAAAGTTCAAAGCTGCGAATCTGGAATAGACTGAACTATACTCAATAGCACGTCAACCAACAGTAGTGCAGTCTGAAACGATATGCAGTAGTAGCAGCATTCAGTTTGAAAAAAAACTTTGTAACGGAACGAGGAAAGATTAAGAATGGAAACACCGGTAGTTGACAGAGCCAATGGAATGAGCTAGTGAAACCCGTACGAATATCAATGTGTGTGTCATGTGTGTGCACTCCCTCACATTCAAATGGAACTGAACAAAGGAGCAGTGCGTTCTCAAAGATGCGTTCAGGAAGTACGGAAAGTTGCGGATTGAGAGCATGAGTTCCAGTCGTTGCTATTTTGAGCTTCCTGACTGACTCTGCCCTACAGTTACTCGGTCAATTTAATGGATGTAATGCACGCTCTTCTCTGGCGTTAAATGCCATTTTGGTATTCTGACATCACTTCTTTTCCACACTTTCACAAATCTTACCTTACTTAAAGATTTCCTTTGCAAATTATTTAATTGTTCAAACAAACTCATTTCATCGTCCTTTGAAACCACCTTCCAGGGGGAAGTAAAGCTCGCAGGGCATATAAATTTGCAATGGTCTCTTCCCATTCGAATGCATAAAGGCGCCGTTTTTCAATGACTTTTGGCAACTCGGGAATGAAATCACACATTGCGGCACGAGGTTTGGGAGTAGCTTTGTGACTGCTTTGGTAAGTAATGGGCAACGCACGAGAAGATCATAAATCCCTCTGTCTTTGGCCGAGGATGAGAGCTGTGCCTGTAGTATGTTTGTGTTTGTGTGTGAAGTGTGACAGAGAGGCAAGTAGAGTTAAAGTTTAAGTAGAACTGAGCTTGAAACACTTGAAGAAGGAAATGGAATTGAAGCTCAGTTTTTCTAGAGAGAACCTACTGAGAGAACGATAAGTAATAATGAGAAGGGAGATTTGATCGATGGGCTTCATGTGGGCGGCTTGTTGTCTGAATGGCACCTTAACTCAGCCGTGAACCACCAGCCGCAGTAGGCAAAATGAACGGTTCTTTGTTCTTTCTTTTGCTTTCCTTTGTCCCACGCTCGTGCCTATTTTCAACGCATTTTCAGAAAAGTCAAAGGTTTTACCACTTACGTATCTCTCAAATCACAGGATTTTTTGAGACTGTTTTTGATATTTTTTTCCTTCAGTTTCGCCCAAATTATCTCAATTAAGGAAATGACTAATAATAAAAGCTCATCCCATCAAACATTTTTTACGACTATGAACATTGAAACCATACACCTTCTGGAAATATAATGTTATGATTCATAAGGATGAATTGATAAACCTAATAAACAAAAGTTGAATTAGGATAATTTTAAAATGAAGTTGGGAAAATACAAAGCACTCCTGGAACATCCACATCGGATCGTAAAACTTGTAATAACTTTTCGACCATTGAAAGTTGTGTAAAGTTGTAGAACTAGAAGTACAACTCTAGAAAATTTGATTGGGGATTTTCGCTTTGTTACTTTGTAATCTGCACCTGTCAATGAAGAAAGAGCAACTGTTCTCGAGTCTCTGTTGGTTTATTCATAAACGAGGTGATCTGTTGCGAGTTATAATGCCCAAAGGAGAAAACTGAGAATGAGTGATGATTCCACCGGGCTGGAGAAATTCCAGAGAAAACCAGGTCGCGCAAGTTCCTTCATTGTCGTAAAAGTAGTACTTCATCTCGTAAAATATGGAATGAGTTTCTGTTCTCAGCTGCCCGTTCACGGTCGGTCCACGATGCAGTGTGTGTATTATAGAGTATCACATAGTTTTCCTCCGAGCTTGCTCTCATAAAATCAAAACTATCACAATTCAAAGATCAACTGGAAAAATACACAACGCTTAAGGCAACTAAAGTCAATCAATCTCTACTGACAGTATAACATTTTATCCTCTCAAGGCAGATGAAATAACGAATAAAGCGTTACTCGTTTGATAGTGCGAAGGCGTTCTGCGCAATTTCCGATGGTATAGTGTACAGTACAGTAACCTTCGCTTAGTGCTCGAATGCAAAAATTGTTACAAAAATACGAAAATGCGATGGCGTCATTTTGACATTCGACATGCGGTCTTAAATTGTGTAGGATTAGAGAAAGCAGAAAATGTAATCCGCAAAGGAGAAACTTTTTGTAAGTGTTAATCCGCTCTGTTCTCAAATGCAAGTAATATGTCAGATTTTTCCGACCGTTTTGACACGTGAAGATGAATAGCTTGTATGCATTCTAAAGAATATTTGTGGAAGTAACATATTAACTTATATACAAGTACCACTTATTACGCAGTAAAATCCCTTGCATAAGAGTCTTAAAGGAAAGTTTGTTGCATTTCGCGAATTGATCTCAAGTGGCTGAAAGGACTGAAGCTACTAAGAATGCTGTCACATGTGCGAGAATGACTGTTTGACAACAAACTCCATTTAAAAATGATGAAGTGACTGTCAAATGGAATGACAGAAGAGGATCCAACATAAGAAGAACGCATGAGAAGCCGTTTATGACGAGACTTGCGACGCTGCTGCACAGGACATGTGGCTTTTACACTCACCTAAAGCAAACGGAACACCACCAATCATAGTCACAACATCTCCATCGACAACAGACAACAGAGCAAGGGAGACATGAAGGTGGACACATTTTGAGAGATTTTTGTGACTGTCGACGTCACATTGTCGCCTTGTCTTGTCGTCTTCTTCGTCTGTCACATTGTCTTGTATGGAGTTCCTTCCATTGTCAACTGCTCCTTATAGCTTCTGCACCAAAATGATAAATATCCTGAAAGTCTTTACATCATTCTTTCCTGAAAACTCTTAAATCGTATTTGAATAATACTTTGAGAATTCATTTTTTCGAAATTGGGCGTTAAAAGAAGGAAATTGCAATAATCGCTTATCCTGCAACTGCATCCGTAATACTTTATCCCCCAATTTCAATGTGGCACATTATCACATTAGTAGCAGGAACACGCTCTGTCAATATTCGGATTATTGGATATAGTCATAGTTATATTCAACGAAACCATAAGACATGCAGAATTTACACATAACTGAAGAAAACAACGTAAATGCAATAGACGAAGTTCTTGTTTCCAGTTATAAATTAGATATGATGATGATAGTTTCTTTAGCTAATGATAATCATTGAGACTGGCTGCAGATGCAATTTTTTCTGATTTGGAAAGTGGGCGTCGTAAACCAACTGAACAAAGTGACTGCTCGATGTCATGTACAACATTTACACAAGAAGTGGGTAATTTGACTTTACATGGAGAGCCTAATGATATAGTACTAAAAAGGGAAAACGACTTCACTTGAACAAAAACCTAAACGTTGAACACGCATTCAAGATGACGTCTCTGAACGCCTGTAACCAAATCACAATCATAACACGCCGAACTATTTATTTCTGCCTGACCAACTTTAAGAGTGAGGTTGTTGTATGAAGGTACGCATTGTTTGCATTGACAACATTCAAAGTTCCCATAGTCCAAGGAAGCGTTCGCATTTTTTCTGAAAATAATAGACTATAGACTTTATTCTCAACGCAGATGTCCGATTTTTCAGAATCTGAACGAACGGGTAATAAATATAGAACAGCAAACACTCCGGCTCATCGTTAATGATTGTCAGCCTTTGAATATGAACATCCACATTTTCTAAGGACTGATTTGGAATACAACAAAATCTCACTTTCTGTCACCTTAATCAACTTAATTGATAATGCTCATTCAGTTGTGGCCTGTAGCATGTACATGCTTATCAATTTGATACTTGTTATTTGGTAATTTTTTGGCACAATTTGAAAACGGAACAGTTTGACCATGCATGGAAATGGAAACTTGAATATTTTCGTGGGAATACAACTTTGTGCAGCATCCAACAAAGATCATGCTTTGATTTGATTTTACGATTTTATAATAATGTAGTACGACACAAGTTATTGAAATTTATTATGCTATACCTCGACACTGGAGTTGAGAGATTTCATTGACAGAGTACAAAGGATTGAATGTATTGCATAAATGTAGTCAGCTCATTATTGGCCGTAATGGGAAAGGCGTCCAGATTGATAGTGGGAGACGGTTCTTGTGACATGTTTATTGCGATGTTGGTCATGTTTCCTTCCATAAAGGAGTGTAAGAAACATCATCGACTGTGTACTTCTCGGAGAATGAATGGACCTCATAGACTCATAGTCACAGCTCCGTTCACGTTCTTTGTATGACTGTGAATGCGAAAATGCGTGGAACAGAGTGTTGAGCTATGCAGAGACATAATAAGGGTGTGTCTGCGTCTGAATCTATGAATTGAACAGAGGCAAAATGTTAAGTTGAGACCGATGACGACAGCGGATCACAAAACACTAACTCTTTCTAAGGTTTTGCTTCACTCCGCACTCTCAAACCAAGTTTTTTGGGTTTGATTCACTTTACTTGCTGTATAATATATAACGTGTAGTATTTCGCAAGTTATCCTTCTCTTCTTTCTTTCGTCTTTCTTATGAATTGCCTCGAAGTCGTACATCGTTTGGGATCGGTACACAGGACCCCTGACGACGTTGACGCTCAACTTTGACCAAAATTGGGCATCCGTAACCATGTGGCTCAACTTACTGATGTTTATCCTTGGGTTTGGCTCTTTGGTGGCCCAATTGTATAATGGACTTAAACGTTGTGATGCGACACACACGTTATCCTTAATGTCACCGTATTTTTCTATTTTCTTGCATTAAGTAGGCAATTCAAAACGTGGATATGCATTTTTCCATCGAATCAAACCTATTACTAAATTTCACATTATCCAATCGTATACTAAGCCGCATTGAAGTCGTCTTTCGTGAAATCAAAAGTTGCAACGTCTCTCGCTTGTTTACAATTTAAAGACTTCCATAGTATAAGAGAATAAGAGTAAACTAGTGAGAAACTCTGTTTTAATTGGTCTTTTGATCTGTAGCATTCGAGTATCTTTCCTGGCATGTCATCACGTCCCCTAGGTTGAGCCATACATGGTTATATAGCCATCGAGTAATTGTCCTTGTTTGATACTATGACACGAAACAACGAGTCCCTTAACACGTTAACACTATCTCAACTGTACATCCTTGTGAAACTTGGTCTCAAGTCTTGCAGATTGCAATTTCCGCATGTTTCTCATGAATAGTACAGGAACCGTTTGGAGAATGGTTGTGAGTTGTGAGCATCAAAGCATTTTGGCTCACTAGCGATTTCTCACGTTCCAGTATTTTCGACAATGTAGTGGAAATTGGCCAATGGTGTGCGATGGCATGCAATGCAAAATGCAACTGTCTCCGTCTCAGTTGTATTTGCACAATAGATCCCTTTGGTTTGAGAATGCGATCGCATCACACACTATACTGTACACAAAGGCTTTCCACTACAAACATGACCACAGGGTAATGGAGAAAGTGCTTCAAAGGGCATCGTGGTCAAAACAGCGTGTCATTTCAGGAAATGAGCTCTCAAATTGAAATCCAATTCGGCCAACAGCCAAAAAAACTAGCCAACTTTCATGTTACACGAAACGGAAAACTATGGAATGTCACAAAGCCAACAGCGTCCAAAAACTCCTTTCCTTTGTACATTTGTGGAAATAGATAGCTGTTCCTTTCACACTCAGTTCTTTAGTCTTTACGTTTACTTTTCCTATTGACATCCTCACACTAGCCAAACGAATACCGAGCGTGCAGTGCAATGTACTACACGCTTTCACCATAACATGTTTCCAACTTTCTTAAGGCATTACTACAGTTATGTATAGTATAATATGTAACATGGAATTTCCATTTGCATGGTTTTCGGTGATATTATACATAACAATCTTAGTTCTTTACTAACGATATTACATGAACTTCACTAAACGTTTAGTATGTATGTATCTCCTTCATTCTTAACTAAAGGCTCTTTGCAAAATAACCCTTTTTCGGGAGGGATACTGATTATATTTTATAAAGGGCATTATTTTAAATTATGATTCAAAAACGGCTGATCAACTCAATAAATGTTAAAGACATATATACATTCGGTTAAACCGTGGCATAAACCTTCAACGACAATTTTACTGTATGTTTTAGCTAAAGGCGTCTTATCGGCAAGAATCCCAAGATTCAGTTTCTGTTTTCTGGCTTGAGAAGCTTCAAATTCTTTACATATAGTGATTTTAATCCTTAGCCTTTCCTTTCCCTTATGTGGGAATGTGACCGCTTTGCTGTGGCTTTTCTTTACAATTTTTTTTATATTATATACTCCTTTTCTTTCGTTTTCGTGTCCCTTTTTATTGCAGTTGTTCCTCCTAGCAAGAAAAAGAATCCGTCCCTTTTCAACTCGTCTTCATCATCCCAACGCCCACAATGAAACTTCTGTTGTCGTCGTATACAATAAGGTTTTAAGTTTCAGTATCAAATTTTGTAACCGAGTAAATGGTTTTGTAAGGTTTGAGAAACATCATTTCGCAAATTGTGCACAATCCACAATACTATAAAATTCGAAATGGTGTCTGTCAAAGGTCGTCGTGTTTTGTATTGTGAATGCACAATAACTAACATAGTTAAATTAATTTCAAATTGATATTTTGTCGCCACTAGGTATAATATTTTCATATGTTCCATCGTCATAGTAAAAAATCAATACGGAGATGTGAACAAGAGACGCGGATTTGATGAATGTTAGGTTTGCTACGGTTTGCTAGGTACATTTGTCAGTATATAATATATAGTTATAAATTGTAATAAATCACAGAGACGCAAAAATTGAAACAGGTTACTTGAATGTCTCTTTGAATACGTTCAAACGAGCATTTGACTGTGACGTGGCAAATTTCTGACGTGAACAGGGTCTTGAGAAGGTTTTCTGAAGGTTTTCTGCTATTTGTTTTCAATATGTTGAACGTGCCGTGAGTGGTAAATAGATGCAATTAAGGCTTTCTCTCTTCAACTTTATTCCTTTTTTCGTGCAGATGCTGGCAAGTAGAGCTGAACTCTTGCCTAATTGCAGACTTCGTTCACAAAAAGATTCACTAGGAAGAAGGCGTAATATCTAAATTGTGTGATATGAAAACAGGATTTTGTTCAATCAAGCGAATACGGATTTAGTTATAGTTTCCTCTCCCCTCTCCGTGTAGAAATCTCAGTGCAAATATCCTATGAGCATATAATGGTACTCTCTGGCTTGCAAGACCTTGAAGTTGAAAGATGCAATGCAATTCCTCTTCAACTTTCATCAAGTGAAATACAACCAGGTCATTCGTGCCAACGAGAACATTTTAATGAGGTGGTGAGCAAGTAGACATGAATTAATAATAGTAGTAGGTAGAAGGAGTTGAAGCAAGTAGCAAGAGTAGCAAACCAAGAAGCTCTATTCCTACACTATGCAATCTGGAAACTGCTCAAGTTAATCCAATTGCGAACACTTTAATTCAGTTAAGGTTGTAAGCATGTCTGTCAATCTGCACTACTGGCAAGCAATTTACGGTGTTTGTGATCTTGTTGCAGACGTTTGGTGTATGATTGATTCACTCCACCAAAAACAGAGAGTGATTGCATAAAGGCTTTAGTTGTTGCTCTCACATTGGTCGATTGGGTCATCGTTCCATTCATATAGTGTAAATAAAAAATGTGTTTGTGCGACAGAACATGGCAGTCATGCCAAGAAATGAGGGCCATGTGCTTTTGCATGAAACAAATGTGTATCAGTAGACCAATTTCCATTCCGCTTCTTTTAATGTGTAAAAAGAAAAAGCAAATGTTTACACAAACGAAGACGCCTCTCTTTCTTGCACTTGCTCAATATTCTTTTCTCCTGATGGATGAATCTTTTTTTGAGCTTTTGAGTCAAAGCGAGTCCGTCATGCCGCGTTGCACACAAAGTGCACACATACCAAATTAACTTAGGCGCCATTCACTACTACTCTACAGGGGATTCCCTTTTTCACTCGTTTCCAGGAAGAAACTAGTTTAGCTTTCAATGTGTTTTTTTCGTGTGCAGGAGAGAGAGAAGGAGAAAAGGAAAAGATGATACTTCAAGAAAAGAGCAAGAAACGCTTCTTTTCCCTTTCCATACCAAAGCTTTAGGTTGGAATTGCTTACGTACAATCGACTTCATTTTATTATTTATCAACATGTCGTAAAACCTGTTCGACGAACCGCATTTAGACACCATGCTATCACGTACACATTTGAGTACCGTCATCCAAGTCATCCTATACTTGAAAACTTTATTTGCCTTCTGTGAAAATGGACAAACTGTTATACATTTGCTCTTTCATGGAACAAAATTTGTTTCGTAAAATATTTCAAGGGATGAATCAAAATAAAGTAGAATTCATATTTTGCATAATCGAGTGGATTTGAGGTTAGACTTTATCAGTGTGTCTCATATTTTGGAGTAGTTGTGCTGAAATCAAAATGCCAATGAATTCGTTATTTCCGCTATGATTAGATTACGTTTAATTGGAGTTTGATAAGCATGGATTCCTTTGAGCGGAAATATAGAGGGAAATAAAGTGGATAACCCCAAATACGTTATTTGGCTTGATGAGCTTTTGATTGCACGTGCAAAGGAAAGGGAAATGAGACAAATGAAGAGTTGAAGAGGTTGTTGCTAGTTTTTGCCATGTTCACAATTCATCATTTTGGCCAAATGCCCTCCCTTCCTCGTGAACCTGATGAGGAGCAAAGGCCAAATTGCGAGTTGGAGGTCGTGTCGTAGTATGATAGTATGAGTATGATGTTGTTTACTTGGCCGTGTGTAGAGTATTGTGACAGTAACAGGAATCACAGTAGCAATGTCGTTAGCTCTTCGGCCAAACTGATTCATCTTCTCTAAAGCTTTAGTTTCCCGGATGATGTTCAACTGGAAACCGCTGCTTTCGGTTCTCAAGAAGGGAATGAGAAATGATTCCATGCATGAACGTGCATGTGCGAGAAGGAATAGGAAATCAAATCTTTTACCGTGGCTTCACGTGCCATATCACTCGACTCCGACCTCTCCTGTCCTCGCAATTCGGAACATTCCTCTATTTCACTTGGCACAACCGCATTTTCACATATCTTTAACCGGGAAGAGAATTGTACTGGATCTTGTCACACAACAAATTCACCTTTCCATTCACCCCGATTAACACCACACGAATGAGCTTATTCAGTTTCATTGCACTCGTCCATTTTCTTTCCAATACTATAAAGTCACAGTTTTTGCAAACAATTGAACTTTCACGACGCCGCTGAATTGTCCACATTGCTCAGGATGTAATGGCTATGGCATTTAAATATTCAGCGTAAAACTTTAATTCAACTTTACAAATCAAGGTTGTTTTGATTCAAAGTCTTATATTAACTACGCCAAAAGCATTCTTTTACGTTCTCTGCATTTAATAATTACATGTTCTTGGAACTTCAATTCATCCGCTTTGTTCAAACTGAATAAATTATATTCCTTTTTTGAGATTAAACTCAGGTTTAGGATAGCGGGATTACTTGCAATCGTTTTTCTTTCAGAAAAACATGTTGGCGGGTGGTCACCGATAGGTTTTTTGCCATGGTCATCCTCATCATGTGTACGATTACGACATTCTTACCTAATACATCTACATGCTTCACGGGATCCAACAAAGTCACACTACGACTTCTAATTAAGATTGAAACCCACGCGCTTCTTCAATCACAATATTGTTTCTTGTCCTCAAATGGAATTGTCGTATTCCGTATTCCATAATCTTTACCATTCTTATAGTTATAACCATCTTCTTTGAGAACACTTGAATCGTAGATATGAGAATTCTTGCAACATTCTACATATTTTTGAGCTCAGAATTCTATCGTACACGGTTTCGATTTCATGTTGATGATTCGTCAAAAATAAAGTAATGAAACAGGACATGAAAAAGTGATTTATTCGTATTTGGCTAATTATTATTTTACTACTTCTAGCCGTATCATTTACCTAATCAAATAATGGTAATGGTACTTCACACGACAGGAGGATGAAAAATGATTGAGTTTGTTAGACAGTTTACAAGATTTGGAGGAAATTGGTTGTGTCATCTTATCGCGAGCGTTGTCGTTGAAGAGTTTGTTGGTGACGTGCTAATTAATTTCTATGAAAACAATAGACAGCGAGTTTGTTTATCTTTCCAAAAGCAGTTGATATTTGAGAAATTGTCTGTCATGTCACCGCACGGTCTTTGTTGTCATAATGATTCCCTCGTCAGTTTAGTCTGACACGAACACGTCGGTTTTGAAAACTACTTTTCTAGAATTTTACAGTCGGGAAACGTGATTTCTTCAACGTCAATACACTTTAGAAGAGTTACAGTCTACGGTTTGAAGGAAAATCATCATTTCACGTTGACAACTCGTTGACATAAAATATGAAAGAAAGCATATAAAAGAATATTTTGCAGTATACGAAACATACAAGTATAGAAGACTGATGCCCTTCTTGTTATTTGGTATAGGTAAATTGGTACCTTTTGCGGAATTATCTGTGGCCCATGCTTCAGTGCTGACCATTCTTGCCATTAGTTTGGAGAGATACATTGCAATCTGTCGTCCACTCAGAGCCAATTACACATGCACAAAACAGCGAGCTGTGATTCTCTGTTTCGGAATTTGGGTTGTGGGACTTATTGCTACCAGGTGAGCATTTCCAATGTCTTTTACGTTTTATCATAGACTGTAGGATTAGTTAAACAAGCACACTGTCACAAAGTATACATGTTTTTATAAAGTGAGCAATCGAGTATACAGCAAGAAAGTAGATCAGCTTTTCTTTTTACACTCCGGTGGATCTCATATTCGCCGTCTTTGTATCTTTTTTATATGCTTACATTGCCAAAACGAATAAAGGTTCAGAACTAAAGAGGAGGATGGATGGAGAACCGCATTGCTAATTACGGTGGTATGCACCGACGACGTTCAACATGCCCTTCCTTGTAGCGAGGACAATGTGCATTCTTGTGCCACTCTGTCACATCTCACTGTCAATCTTAAATGAGCTTTGCCATCAACATGCTCCCTATCAGTACATACCAACTCAGCGTTCGACTTTTTTCACGACATGCTTGAAATTTGTCGGAGATTAAAACGACATACAACGACAGACAGTTCCCTTTTCTTGTTTTCGAGAAGTGTGCATCTTCGAACGACGAATTTGCTTTGCAATAGTACACTATATGTCTACATATTTATAGGATTGATATAACTCTGATACTGCAGTTTGTAGCACAATTTCCTTAGAATTGCATTTTATTTTTATGCTGGAGTCACTACAAAATGTGGATATATTTTTCTGTGATTAGTCCAATGTTGGCCATAGCTCAGCACAAAACGCTGCGTTACTACGACCGGACCATCCTGAATGCTTGCTTGACGGAAGCACATGACTTCTGGTCCATATTTTATTTCCTGTCGTCCATCAGCGTCTTCTTTTTCCTCCCACTCTTCACTCTCATTGCATTGTACTGGGTCATTTCGAGACACCTCATGTCCGATCCGTGTCACACATCCGTATCTCTGACTACTGCTCGCTGTTGCAATGAAGATCATCCGAATATGCGAGCTAGGAAACAGGTCAGTTTGTATTTAATTTTCTATTATATTTTAAAGTAAAATCAAACATTTTAGCAATAAATACTTTGCTGTTTAGTACTAGTAAATATACTGGAGTAATACAATGCTTTCTCCGAGTAGTATAGATGCAACAAGAGAAAGTGGAACAAGGCTCGTGACCTGCTTTGCAAATCGTTCAACTATGGCTTTTGTATTTACCATACCCGGTATTTAAGAGAGGAAAAGGGCGACAGAATAACAGTTCGCAAGACCATGTTAAAAGAACGATGATGGAGCCCTGGAGAAAGTGATACGTTTCCTATGGAAATGAGATTCACAGTTTGGTCTTGGAGAGCACAAGTCCCAAACTTCCAATTTCACATCTGGTTCCTATTTCCGTTCATAATATGAGCGACCTCAGGCTTTTTTATTCGAGTAGGGAACACATAAGGAACTAGAGAATTCAGTTTTTATTTCTGCCGTGAAAGTGAGAAAATAGCAGACAAACATCGTAGACTGCACATTGCACATATCGGAAAGTCGGTGATACAGTATCATCATCACCACAAGTTGCACAGTGTGCATGCAATTCGCATTGTACAATAAAGTATCACTATATAGTAGGGAAACGGAGTTTTACTATAGCATAATGCATCGTGCTTTGGGATTTCTTTCAAGTTTAACGTTTGCAGCTCATATTTGAACAAATATATAATTCCCAAAAGTCGAGCAACGGAAAAACGAAGCGTGAAAGAGAAAGTTTCCATGCATTTGAAATTTTTGTGAGAATATAGTATATATGAATAATATTACTATACATTTTGAACGTTTGAAACTACCTTCACCGTTAAAAACACTGTATCAGAAAACAAAAGGTAGTATCCAAACTCCAAAGGTAGTGGTTTCAGTGGTACGGGTACATACTTTAAAGAATTTTATACATGGCACTTTAAGAGATTGACTGCGTCTTTGGAAACTGTCGCTTTCGGTTCACTTTTTACAAACAACAATTGAAATGACGTTTTGAATACGAGAATAAAACGAAGGATGTTTTTTTCTGGAATTCACAGTTTTTATAGTTTATGGGATATATTTTTTCAGGTGGTGATAATGTTGGCAACGGTGGTTTTCTTCTTTTTCATCTGTCTCCTGCCATTCCGAATTTTTACAGTGTACATCATCTTGGCTCCGCCGTCATCAGTTGAAAACCTTGGTCATGACGCCTACTACAATATCCTGTATTTGTGTCGAGTCATGCTCTATTTCAATTCGGCTATCAATCCTATTCTGTACAATGTGATGAGCTCCAAGTTCCGAGAAGCGTTTTTCAAAGTTTTGGGTTGTCCATTGGGATCTCAACAACGATCACGATGGCTTTGTCGACATCTGAGTCGTCAATCTACCTTCACCACTACATCAACTTTACCAAGTTCCAGCGTCAAGTCAGGCAACCATTATCACCAGTGTCATCATGCCAAAGGCTGTATAAATGATTCCATTCGAATTCGGGAATTTGGTTGTGACAACAGAAATGGGCATTTGCTAGGCAAGCAGGGAACAGTCAGAACCAATTCTGGAGGACGTGGACCGTATTACCCCAGTCGGGCTGGTCCAAAACGTCAGTTGAGCTCGGATGCAACTCTCATCACATCTCAACTGTTGAGCAATCAAGAAAAGAAAATGATGATGAGAGCCAACAGTGTCGTCTAAACTAAAGCCATTCACTTGAAATGAATACTTGAATTGAATACACAATATATAATTGCATTATGATATTTGAAATAACAATTTCATGATGCAATTTATCATGAATTAATGCACAAAACTATATCTTACCTTTAAAAGCATGCTAAAACCTTAAAGCATTCCAGAAAACGACATAAAATATTTAACAGCTTTGAGGATTTGTCATCAATCAGGCGATCCTCAAAAACATTCAAAGCTACAATTACTAAACTTGAATTATGAAATAAAATACTGTTTGTAGCAAACATCATTGAACCAGCATTCAAACTATATAATGCAAATCCATCAATCTCATCATGACAGCATTTAAACTTTTAAAAAAGTCTAATAGAAAATAGAATCAACAATAACAAATAACAAGGCGTAATCTACCATTTAAAAGTCATTCTTCAGCATTATGCACTTTATACAGTGGCCATTAAAATGTTATGAATGTAGTATCTTGTCAATTTACTTGCTTTGTGAACTTAATTATGTTCTCACTTGTATTAAATACAGCAACAAAACTCTTAACCCGCCAAATAATGATCTCAAGTTATCTCAATTCCTTACATTGATATTTGACGTTTTAATATTCAATTTCTATATATTGTTCATTTAATCATCATCATATCATTCATTTTTGGTAGTTTGTGCTTAAAGTCTTATTCGTAAATTAATCAATTCTTTTTTAATAAACCTTGAAACATGAAAGACAGCGTAGAATTTCAATGGTGATCTAGAATTATAATTTTGACCATTTCAATATAGAAAGCAACTTTAATATTAAAAGGAGACTATTAAATATAATGCATTATTAATTAATTTCGCCGGCGTATTCATATAGCACGGGAGAAACCTGTACACGTTAGAAAGCTCCTATTGGGGCAAAAGGAATTTTTGTTTTGTATGCAATCATTAACCATTTTAAATGTCAATGTTCTCGTACGTCGTACGTGATAAATAATTTAATTACAATTAGCAAATGTAGATAGATAATAACCAAACGTAAACGTGTAGTAGAGATTAAGTTGATGCCAATACCAATGCATCTTAAGTATGATTATTTTATGTGAAGTTTTATTATTTTTCTTCATTTCTCTATGTTTTCTCAGCATTTTTAAAAGTTGAGGGTACAAAAGTACATTTATGTTGCAGTATTTTACTTCAGTCTTACAAACTACGATAGATGACAGCGATTTTTATTGGTGTGCGTTTTCGTATTGGTATAAATTGTTTTATTCATTGTCATTGTCACTCATTTAGGGTTTAACGTACTATTAAATTATTGTAGCGTTAGGCTTTTGCTGTTATGTAGTCATTTACGATTGTGTAATCGTAATCATACGTATGGTATAGTGTATATTAGTCAAAAAATTACTATAAATACAAAAATATATGTCAAAGTGTTATTGTTGTGCTGTTGTTGTGTGTTACTAGTAGTCAAAATGATGTAATGGATATTGGTGCTCGTTGGTTTGCTTGGATTAATTAATAGTAGTTTTGTGAATGAAAAATGAATTATATGGCTTCATTCACCTTGAATTATCAGCCTGTTCTCTGTGTAACCTGCAAACAATCGAGCTTTGACGAGAATGAGACAAAAATTGAGAAAGTATAGTAGTAATTATGTAAAGTTGCTGACAAATGTTTGGCATTATTGGAGTGAGTTTCCGCAAACTTGATTGATCAAAATTCACTTGATTAAAAATGAAAAATGCAAGTTGAAAATCTGAAATATTTTCGTTTATGTAACATCTATTAATTTATATACACCTAAAATTCGAAACAATAATGTTGCAATGACATAATTAATATTTATGAAATGAAATTTACATTGTTCTCATTGCTATTGTACTGTTATCGGTAGATATCGTGAAAACCACAAATTATTGTCTAATTATTAATGCGATTATAATCGTATGACCGATGACTAAGACTTAAGACACTATGAAATGAAGAAGTGATCTGTTCACTTGTTTACAGGGTAGTTGTTTTAGCGCAATGAACTAGTAAATTATATCACACATAAGATAAGATACATTAAGATGTATAAAGCATTACAGAGAAAGTTTTTAGTCATTGCTAGAGTACGTCCGTTTTGGCTGATACACAAGAAATATTTTAATTGCAATGGTTACATTACCAAAATGACGGTTTAAAGTAGACGCATACCGTTGACAATATTTACATTAGTCCTAAATTGAACTTTTCGACTCAAAATGCCATTCACCATTTGAAAGTTTCGTCCTCTAATTCCTCTCGTAATCCACAGTGTAGTGATGCTATTATATAATATCATCTCTTTTAACGTTTAATCCTCACACCTTCCAAAGTGTCGGTTTCCTTGTTCTTATAGATGAATAATACTAGACAAATCCTCAAATTACACTTGGCTATACAATTAGGCAACTACAAACCCAAGAAACTAATAGCCATCGTCTTCAGTCTTCGCAGTAATACAATAATAGTAATAGGATGCACATACAGTATTAGTAATTATATAATTCAACATTTTAATTTTGTAGAATACCATTGTAGAATAAATTGTCAAGTGAAACGTGTCATAATATAATTTAAATAAAATAGACTAACGGTAAACTCAAATTATGAATCTTGATGTGCAACAGTGCAAGTGCAACAAACTCTTGCTCTTGGCGTATCATCGTGTTGTACCTTAAATGTGATGTTATGTATATTAGAAAATTGAAACATTTTTTCATGTCTATCTATATATGTACTCTAGTCTTTTTCCTGTAACTATCAACAAGAGTGTTCCAAGACCACAATTTAGTACTCTACTGTATATACATTTTAGTATATTCTGTTGTCATATTGTTAACTAAATTGCAGGTGCAATAATTACGAATCAAATATTATCTTCTTTATCTTGCTTCTCTGGAGGTTATATAAAAATGTATCTTCTGTCAAACAAGATTTGTTCAGCTATATTTCATCTTGACTTGAAATGCTTTACTCCATTTTTTAGAACAATATGACGCTATAAGTTGTTTTAATTTATATCCAAGCTAATGAACGGTCGCTCTTCAAACAGATTGGAACGCAATTTATTTAGGATACTCTTGTGCGTAATCTTTTTCCCAATAAACGTTTGTGATTGTCGTAAAAAATGTCAAGTTGTTGTTGTATTCTCATTGTCAATTGAGTGTCGGTTTATTACAGCATAAAGAACAATAAGTAATTTCAAACTTCAAACTTACAAAAAACGATTGACGCTCATATATTTCATAATGTCGATTAAATAACAGTGCTTCTCAGGCCACGCAATGACAAACGCCCGTTTGCACTATAAACAGAAGCAAAAAAAAAACAAGATAAAAAACCAATATTCGAGTGACATTCTTTGCGATGTTTACACAAAGCACCCAAAAGTTTAACAGAATGGATCGAATCCTTGTTTAAATAGTAGACTATTGCTTTATAGAAAACCCACTCTCGCAGTTTTGAAAGCTATTTGGATTTCTTCAAGTTTTGTTTATCTCTCTCCACGTAATCATATCTCTTTGTATATTTTATCATACGTACAATAGTAGAATGTACTTCTGCCTGTACTTCAGTGTTATTGTATTCTTCTTGACTGACAGTGACAGTGTGTCGTACACACTAAGATGTTGTCATAAATTGCATGAAATCGGAAAATCGACAAAGCTAACGCTGACATGATAACCAACAAAACCATGCCATGGAAGTCGAAAGATAAACTCACGGAGCAAACTTGTACACTTTGACACTTTGTACAATTGTACATAAAGGGTGCAAAATGCACATTCAGTCCTCAGTCGAGTGAAATTCTTCAGAAGGTTATCTTATCGAACAGACTTCGTGTTTCCTGCTTTAAAATTAATTGTATATTTGAACTGTGAATCTCATCACGTCATCACACTTTCAGTGTACGGTATCGTGTGGCTTTTGTGTTCTTGACAATACAACTGATAAATTGATAATATAATAATGCATACATGATTTCACAAGGGAAAGGTTACTTGCAAGTGCTACGGGTTTTTTTATATTGTTTTAATATTACTTCTGTTCAGTTACGAAATGGAGAGAGCGGCGAACGCAAATTACTTCGACACTCCTGAAGTAACTCCAAATGAAGTGCTCTGTCAACAGCACTCATAGACTTCTTGTAGGCAATTCGGATTCATGGGTTCCATGTAAATCACTCGTTGTTAGACTTTCTAGGAATTCTGTTTATTTGCCAAAAAGGCTTGAAGTGCTGTGTCAACAGCACTCATAGACTTCTTGTAGGCAATTCGGATTCATGGGTTCCATGTAAATCACTCGTTGTTAGACTTTCTAGGAATTCTGTTTATTTGCCAAAAAGGCCAAAATAAGGGAAAATGGAGTATTGGAAACGTGTGGCCATTGTGGTTATCGGATTTTTTGAAGCTCTTATCTTCAGTGGTTGTCTTTTTGGATGGGCAAGCTTAATCCATGTGTTGCAACACGAGGGGATCTACAGGTAATTCACATTTTTGCATCACACAACATAATACATAATACGCACACCAATAAATTTTCGGCACGCGCCGTCGTCATCGTCCTATACACATTGCTGTATAATTTATCATTTCTCTATAGTTGTAGTATGATACTGTTGTGTGATTAATGGTACAACTACAACTAAACAATGTTAACTTAACATTACAGCCACCTCTGTGATGATACTGGATTTGAAAATATCAATTTGACGCTATCCGAAACTGTTGTGGAAACTACACCTTTTCCAGATGCAAGCGAATGGACGAAATCGGCATTTTCTTTCGACTCAACATGGTCAACGTCAACATCTCTGACGTCGATTTTTCCGTCCTATGAAAATGACAGTACTCCATCGTCAATTCCAATAATGTCGTTGAATCAAGTAATGGTTTCCTCAACTAACAATTTAATATTCACATGCGTATTATTATTATCGTTTTGTTAACGCTGCGTCAAGTAATGGTGTTCCATTGGTGCGAAGTAGTATAATGGGTAAATGTTCTATATGTTAAAATGACGCTGAGTTTTAGTCTATTAACATATTAACGCTATTTTTTTTAGCAACCGAGATCTCCAATTATGGTGGTACGATGTCGATCTCAATCTAAACAAATGACTTTGATATACACATTTGCTGCTGTGGCATTTGGTATTACTTCGGTCCTCATTGGATACTCTCTAGATACAATGGGACTATGGTTTACCAGATTTCTGGGAAGGTAACGTAGGGAATTGCTACAATTAAATTTTCACCATCAAAAAATTGATGTTTTTTGCTTTAAAATTAATCACAAATACATGCTACAGTGCTATGACTTCTGCCGGATTCTTTTGTCTTGCATTTACATCCAAAGGTGCTCAACCACATGAATTATGCTTATATTAATCAAATTACTGACTGAGTTTGATTGTATGAAATCGAATGCTTCTACGAAAATCAGATCTCACTAATTGACAAATATTTAACAATAATTATGAACGTATAGACATGCCTGGACTGCTATGGCCAGCCTTGAATTTAATTGCTTTTGGAACAAATCAACTCCGTCTCAGTTGTTTTCAGTTTGCCAATTTGTGGCCAACGCATCGATCCACGATTATTTTGACATATAGTGCTGCTTATTCCATTTCTACGAATATATTCCTCCTAGTGCAAGTAAGTAAAGTCCTGTTTGTTATCACTATCACTTTTAGGAATTGTTTGTGCCAACTCGGTGTTTAATTGACATCACATTTTTGCACATTGTTTGTATTTGAATACATCTTTTTAGTACGCATACGAAGGAGGAATGTCGTACAGAACAGTGGGCCTCATCCTTGCGTTCGTGTCCCTCCTAACATTTCCAACTACGTTACTCATGCCAAGATATGAAGTAGAAGAACATGTAGAAGCCGAAGAGTTATTTGTGGTAGGAGCCGATGGTATGAAAATGCAAGCAAAGAAGAAAGACGAAAAGGAGGAGGATAACGAAGAAAAAGAACCGCATGAAAAGGATGTATTTGACCCGGGTACGACTTTTGAAAACCATCATTAAAGAAATTTCAAACCAATTATCATTGAGTATCATTTCTAATCTAATATGCAGACGAAGAGAAAAGTCGTGGTCCAGTGTACAACACTACTACAACCGCCGCAGTGCCAATAAGCATTAGCCTACTCACTTGGTCTTCAGGATTTCATATTTATTGGCATTTTATTAATTTTTTACTTGTCTTATTTTACTCGGCGTCTTTTAATGCTTGGGCATACAAATCTACACATGACCCAGCGCAAGGTAATCATTTAAACGATGTCAGTCCATACATGCCATTTCGGCAAAACATGTTTTTATAAGTATAGCTACTAATTGATTGTCCATAATTAGTGGCGTACTACAACAAGATCACGGGATTGTGTACTCTCATTGCCCCAATTTTTGTTCCTCTTGCTGGAATTACAAATGACTTAATTATTAAGCGGGCTTCTCTGCGTAAGTTGAACATAAACTTTACATGCGAAATACAAATTTGTTCTCAAAGTATTATTATACTCAAGCAAGATATCACATATTTATATAGACTAATTTATTGGATTAGTTTTCATAATATACCTTTGCTTAACATTGAAATTCAGTGCAGGATCGCGCTAAAGAAGCAGCATTGACAATGCAAGCACCAGCGATCACAATGGCAGCTGCAACTGTTGTCCTAATTGCTTGTATGATTTGTAAAATGTTTGTAACTTCAACTGCCATTTACATTTCACTCGTCCTTATTGCAATGGCTCGTCCATTTGTCGTGGGATGTTGTACAGCTTATCTAAGAATTAGGTGATCTTATTGAATCCTCCTAGATTTTTCATTGATTACGAATACTATTACTACTACGATATAAATTATAAATTATTTTGCATTACGAAAGCCAATTCCACGATTCATAATCTCAAATTTCAGGTTTCATGCTAGTCATTTTAATCGTCTGAATGGAATCTTCACTACAATAGTATCGATACTTTGCTTCGTACAACAACCTCTATTTATCTGGGCCTATTCAACTGATGCTGGTTTCGTTCAGGTACGTAGATTGCAATAATTGCAGAGTGAACTGAATTTTTGAATTAAGAAGTACTTTAAGGTGACAAGGTGAGTAATTGGTATGTACATTATTGACTCCACGGAACGGATGTTTGGAAATCATTTCCGAGTCCCGTCTTCCTGCTCTTCCCTGCTCATTTAAAACGGGAAGGCTTACATATTTGATTAGCTTACGGAAGACTTCACAATAAGTGTGATATAAGACTTGCCACTTTTCAAAATATTAAGGATATTAGGAATTAGTAGGTAGAATTTTTATTCAAACGAAAATGGTGTACATATTAATTCCTTCTTAGTTACTTCATGACTTTTCGACATTTTGTTTCCTTTTTGTTCAAAAAATCCCTTATTGTAGAAAATATATCTGTTTCACCTTTTGATTTTTTAAGCATTTTGAATTTATGTCATCATTAAGTCATAATTTTTCTCCACATGCGTCTGCCGAGGTCAGTACAAAAATAATTGCAAACTGTTGCACATTGACGGAGGAGTAGCGATTTGAAATCATGCTGTAATATTTTACGTTATATGTTAAACATGGGCCAGGTGATAAGCCTCCTAAATGCATCGAATTATTGTATATTATGTAAATGTAAAGTAACTTTCAGTACGGAATTGATGATGCTTTTTGAATTCTTTAGGCACACTGGCTCCTGCTGGCATTACTAATCATCTCACTCGGCAGCCCAGGACATTTATTTATTCCGTACTTTTCCAAAAAGTATGCGCAAAGTAAATTAAAGCTTGAATATAGATCCATTTCAAAAGGATAAATAAGTTTATGGAAACGAGTTTTAAAATTTTCAAAGTTTGACTGTTAATTTATTTTGACTGTTATATAACTATAATCACGATAATGCAGTATAGTTAATTGAACGTTGTGAACATAAAATTGATTAAAATCAAAAGCCATTATGACTTTGTAACATTATAAAATTATTACGAAATATAAAATAAAAGAACATGAGAACAACATTGACTCATCAGTACATCGTTTGAACGCATAAAATTTGTAGGCCAGGAGTGTGCAGTACCCTACTCTGACGAAGTTTGCTCATTATGTCCCCTTGACGGATTCATGAATGGCTGATAAAATCTTAACTTTTCTTCTAATAGGGGAAGGGGCTCGAGAAAGTAAACGGGACTCCGGCAAACGTCGTCTGGCAATGAGTGAGCCCGACTCGATAACCGTTTCTTCGGCCGACTCGTCGAAACCATCGATAGGGACCGCTTTAGCGGACTTTTTGATAATTCAGAAACGCTCTCGTCATCACACTTTTCGTCTGTGGAATATGTGCCATTCACCATATCGACATGCGAATTGGCACCTTCTCCACCATTCGCCATAATAGCATGCCGCAAATCTGACACCGTTTCACCCTGTTTTTGTGACTTACCTTCTATTCTTATATCGTCCATTTGTTTTGTGCATGGACTATCTTCCGGAATTATATTAATTGAACAACTATCCTGCAACGAATTTGTCGGTGCTATGCTAATAGGAGAACTGCCTTTTTCATGGGAGTCAACAGACGGTCTAATAGGAGAATCGTCTCCGTAAGAACCTATTGGAGGTATTCGAATAGGAGAAAACTCGCCAATTTTTTCAAACATTGGCGATTCTTCGTAATCGTCGTCATCTGTATCTATGTCGATCGCAACCGCTTCTGTATCGTCATAATCGTCGAAACCATCTTTCGGCTTTTCTTTTCCAAGGAACTTGTAAACTTCATCTTCTACAAGTGGAAAAATTGTCGTGTGTATCTTATGATTTACCGTTTCATCGATAATATGGTCAATGCCCGGTTGAAAAAAATGTGCTCTAAAATATCAAAAACACGGCACTTCATTACAATATATAATACTAAAACTAACTTTTATCAAAATATGACACACAATTCATTCAATAAATTAACGGCTTACTTTGTCAGCGTGTCCCTCATGGATTCACGAAGTTTATTCTTCATTTGTATATTCTCATTCCAGTGTGTTTTCTTTAAGAAGCCGTCAACCATACAACTCACTTTTGTATTTAAACCAACGTACGACTCCTGTAACATACATAACAATAAACGCAACATTTTAAAATTACCCTACGATACAAACCAAAGATCCAACATAAAATTGATTGATTGATTGATTGAGTCATCATGATTCCTCAATTATTATGAGGTTGTTTATTTACACAATTACCTTTTCTTCAACTCCAGCTAATGCTTCTTTACGCAGTTTATCAAAAAGTCCTTGGCGCTTAAATTTGTTAATAATTTCATTCGCTTTCTGAATATCTTCAGGGGACAATTTGTCCTCTTCAGAGTCATCAGGAGGTTTCGGTGGTATTGGTAATGGAGGAGACCGCGGTGGTGGTGACGGTGCTATCCGATACGGAGGTGGGGGTGGCGGTGGCGGGATCGGTGGTCTAGGCACGGGAAACGAATTCCACACATGATGGCGTGGCGGAGCATAGCGGAATGAGTGTGATGGCCCAGCTGATGATACGTTTGTGACTGAAGAAACCGACGGTAATGGAAATTTTCTCCGAAATCCGTATTTCTGTCAAAAAATACATCAAGCATATAAAAATTAATTAAATTACAAATTCCAACTCTCAAAAATAATGAGTATCGTAAATACATAGCTACACAATGAACAATAAACTATACAACAACTATAAAACTTAAGGGAAGCACTCACGTTCTTGTTCTTATTTGTACCATTGTCATTATTGTGTGGTAACCTTCTAAGTGGATGACCGTACTTGTTAACAAAATTAGGGTAATTGGACATATTATAATACTTATAAGACAGCGCCCATAAGACTCAAGTCACGGACACTAACTTTTTGCAAATACGATTTAGATCAGTTATATTTCCCAAAATCAAGCTCATCAAAAAATCAACAAGTTCGTACAATTTTATAAATCTAGGTTAAAATAACAAACAAGCACAGTTACAACTACCTCACTTTCCAAAAACTAACTTTGACTCCTTTCGTTATGTAAATGTATCCAAATTTGAAACGTAATAATAAAAGTTATAAAACAAGATAACCATGCTTTGTATTTTTTATATTTCCTACTAATATAATTTACGTAAACATTCAACATGCAGTTAGCTTAGCTCTTTTTCTTTAAAAAACAATCCTAATCGTTCTTAAGTAGATAAAAATTATTTCAAAGGTTCACAATCGTTCGAGTTTACAAGTTATTCTGAGCAGTTTAAAAAAATCTAATCAACGTCTCCTACAATAAATAAACGAACATTTACAAACAATTAAATAGATCCTTTAAAAAAGCGATTGTGAGTCCTGTTTATTTACAACGATAAATTGTTTCGTAGGCAAAGAAAACCAAAAATTTTAAAATTCTAATAACCTAAACAATCGTTTCTTAATTTGTATAAAATAATGAGACTCTCTTAATAAACAGAAATTTTCAAAATTTAATATAAATCCTCAACGGTCTATATTTCACACACAATTTTTAGATATAATTATTTAGATAACTTATTGTTTTAATTGGTTCCTCAGAAAAAAATGCTTTTGTGTGTTCTCTATATATACGACTTTTTAGAGTAAATGAGGCAAGTAGTCATAGTCGAGTCTCGAGTCGAGTCCCACCAAATCTGCTGGATTTAGGGTTTCGACAATTCCTCGTTGCCATGCGCCCCTTCTTGGCTGGACAAGCAAAGCTATCATGGTTCATTGTAAAATACATCTTAATTTTTTTGTCATTGAAAATGCACGAAAATTGGGTAAAGAATAGTGGAATTTCAAATGTTAAATGGTATAATGTGCTCAAACACGTTTTACTATTTACAATTTCTATCTGAATTAGTAACCTTTTCCCAGTCTTTTGAGGCTGAAGGCTAAATGTGCTTTTTACTTGGAGCAAGCGCGCATATCCAAATTGACTAGAAAATGCAGAGAAGCTGAAAGCTATCATCGGCACGCTAATATTAAGCATAAAATGTAAAGTGAATGATGTGAATGACGAAGACGAATGACAACTTGGTGTAACATGGGGAGATATCCGAGATATGGAACAATTCAAAGTCAACACAACATAACTATTCTGCATAAAGTTGATCGTTGTTGTATTTACTTTTTCTACCTTACTTGATGGACATCTTACACCACAGTGCGGAACGAAGCTCATTCACGCTCGTTACATTGTGCGGTGGTGATTGATGGTTGGTTTTAGTAAGTTGAACAATCTGTACTTTATTTTTTTTTAAATTAGTTAATCTTTTTTTCTCCATGTTTTATGAACTATCTATCCATACGCGTATACTGACACTATTTATTTTGGCGTTTGTGACAGTTGTTGACATAAGGTTATATTTTGTTTTTACAGGTTTTAGAATTTAGGCCTGGCAATTTGGTGGGCGGTGAATGGTAAACTGGAATCACAACATACTGTGAATCAATAAGGTAAGAATATTTGGTTGGAGTTGATATGTTTTGTGGATGGAATTGAGTAGAATTAGATGGGAAAGGTGGTGTATTTGATGAGAGTGATGGAATTTGCGTGATTTTTGATGAATTGGACCGTTTTTTGTAGACTTGAAGAGTATAGACATGAAGGAACATAAGGAGAGGAAAAGTGGACGGAATGGCGGGGAAGTAGCAGCGGTTGAGAGGAAGAAGAAATCTGAAAAGGACAGGAGTCGGAGGCGGGTATCTCGTCGTGATTCGTCTTCTAAGAAGCGGGGTTCTTCGAGGAAGGATGGTCAGAATCGTCGTCGACGTGAACGAGGATCTAGGCGATCTAGGTCTTCTTCGTCATCGTCAAGCTCGAGCTCATCGAGCCGTTCTTCGTCTTCGTCATCTTCGTCGTCCGATTCGTCCAGCTCATCCTCAAGCTCAAGTGAGAGCGATAGCAGTAGCAGTAGTAGCAGCAGTTCATCGAGCTCCTCGTCGAGCTCCTCGTCATCATCGTCATCGTCGGACACTTCTGTTGCTTCTGTGTATGAGGAGATGAAGACGAAACGCCCAAAGAGATCCCGATCAAGCTCATCGGATTCTGATGCTCCCAAGAAGAAGAAGTCTAAGCAAGCAATGAAGAAACATGACCGTAAGAAGACTGATTCCAAGAAGGTGCGCAAGACTAAGACAAAGAATCAATCTTCTAAGAAACGTCGTGAGAGGAATGTGAGGGCCAAGAAACACTCACATTCTAAGAAAAAACGAACTGATGCTAAGAAATCTACATCTGAGAAATCAAAAGGCACGAAAGATGTGAAGGAAGAGACAAAGGAAAGTGAGCCGATGCCATCCACTTCCAATGGTTCTACCAGTACCACTGAATCTAAAGGAAAATCTCAGAACCGTATGGCTCCAATGACCAAGGAAGAATATGACAAAAAATACAATCAACTCGTACGAGTTGTATGCCCAGAAACTGGACGTTCCAGGTATGAAGTTACTATTAAGCTTTTATATGCCTTGCAGCACAGAAGGAGTAATTTAGCATGTGTATGTACATAATCCACATGTTTAGTGTAACTAAATATTCCTTTTGACTTTCATATTATATAGACTCGCTCGAAAAACTGGAGAACTTCTTGAAGAGCCAGTAAGCCGGGAAAAGCAGAAGGAGATCAATAAAGCTGCGACATTGGCAGATGGGGCCACTTTTCAAAAAGAAGTAACCAAACAGGCCAAATCCAATGGAAAGAAGAAATAAGTGCACAGAAAAGCACGCAACAGTTTTTACAATATTTTACTTACGTCCGTCAATGTCCCTTTTATAGATGCGCTATAACTATTTTTCACGTCGGATCGCTGTATTATGTAAGCTCAGTAAGTTGTCGATTTTTGTCACGTCGCGAGCTATTGTATTGGATTGGGTATATTACTGTCAATGAAATGGTGTTACAATTTGGAAGGAAAAGGATATAATATACGTTTTGTTTTATGATCTTTGTTTTCATTACAAATTGCAAATTGCAATGCTTGTCAAATCGAATTGAGTCAGTTAATAAAGGCTACTTTAATAATACGTATGTGATAGATTTCGATTATAATTTCGAATGACCCATTGTATATTAAGGCATTATTTGTGTAAACTGTCAGGAATTCATCAAACTATACGTTTCTTTTTATTGCGCAATCATTAAATTAAGACATTGGTAAAACGTGTACAGGAACTGAGCTTTAGAATCTAACATACCAGCCTTAAAACAAACCATTCTAACATGTTCATGGCTCAGGATAGTTAATAGTTACAAGGAAATTAGACAAATTCATAAGTTAACTTTGTTAGAATGTTTCAGAACAATTGAATGAAATGTGAAGTAGATCCATCTCTAAACGCCGGGTCATCCACGACTTTTGCGCGACACATAGGACAAGTACGTTCCCGATCAAACCATGTAGAAACGCATTCTTCGCAAAAGATGTGTGAGCAGTTCAACTTTGTTGGACACACAAACGAATCGTGGCAAATTGGGCAATTTACGCCAACATTTGCAAGTTCCTCAGTAGTAGGAATTGTTCCATAATGCTATAAAGAAAAAATGAAAGAGAATGGTTACACGTTAGACTCAAAATTATACTCTCACTGCTAACAAGTATAAATATTATCGACATTAAAAGTATGATACTTACAACGGTCTGCAGTAATTTAGCGAGTGCCACTTTCCAGGCTTTGCTGCGATTCCAAATATCAGTCAGTTTAAAAACAGCATAAAAGCCAGCCAAAGCAAATCCGAACATACGAGCAGTGCCATCGTAAAAAGAAACTAAGTACGTGATCCACGGCATGATTGGGACGCAGCTGCGATAAAACTGAGAGGACTGTTCCACAAATAGATAAAATTTACCCTGTAGAAAAATTAGAAATATTAATATTATTAATGAAATCCTCAGTAAAGGAACGAAATGACTGCATATAGCCGCAATAATAACGACAATAACATAACAAACTTACTCTCTTCTGAAATGGGACCAACTGTGCAGGTAACGATAGAATAGCAATTTTCACAATCACTGTCACGAACTTCGCAATGTAATCCGATACACCAACTATCCACAATAGTTGTGGGAATGACTTCAGATCTACTGCGGTAGTCAAAAAGACAATCCTAAAAATGGACAATAAATAAAGCTTATTAATAAAGGATTAATCAACCAACCGCAAGCTATCTTGTCATTTATTTTGTAAAAATTTGGTATTCTGATTTTTCAACTATTGCATTCTAATAAAACAAACGATCTGTAAAAGTAACAACTTACGCGTAATATAATTCTTCCTCTTGAAACACATAATACATGAATACGATACAAACCATTAAATTAATGGCGATCATAGCCAAGTAAAACAAATTCCGCTTGCTTTGTTTCGCAACTTCCTTCTTAACCAATGAATTTGCATGCGTAAATGTGACCAGCAATGTGAGGAAACAGATAATTCCACTTCCATGGTCGAAAAGTGCCTGAAAATAGAAAATAATCAAAAATACAAGTATGATCATTGTTTCTGTAAAAATGATTAATGGGCTTGGGTTTTTTTATGGAAGCCTTCTTGCTTCATTTACATATTTATAATGTAATATTATCGCCTCTGTACACGTAGCCCTTCAACAGAAATGAGGGTGCAGGAAATAGAATATAACTAACATGAATTCTATTTCCAACATTGTTTCAGAACGTTAGATAAAAATGAACTACATAAATTATTTACTAATAAAGTCTAACTAGGTCTAGAAACTGCACAACGAATATTAGAGCTCAAAACGTAAACAAATTACAAAAATAAATTTCCATTTATTTTGCTACCATTAGAAAAAAAGCCAGCATTAAATTTGAAAAAGTATGTACCTTCAAAAGCAATATCAGCAGGAAAGGCGAATATCTTTCAGCCACTTGAATGATGGCTCTGGCTTCAGGGCTATGTCGAATAATTTCAACTGGAGTCCGTTCCGATGATGGTTCGGCTCCATTGTCAGACTCTCCTCTGCTTCCCCCCGAAGATGCTGATCTGGGTGTATCTTCATGATTAGAATTTTCCCAATCCATTCCACCACCTTGATTTCCGTCCATGTCTACTACGTAGTGAGGGTCTCGTCGTGCTGAGGCTGAGGCTAGGGGTGCCGGCATATAGTCTGTATTAAAAGTTTAAGGTATTAAGTCTTCAATCGAAAAAAAAATTAATAAGAAAGACTTTTTCCGAACAACTTTAATCACTAACACGAATACAACAAGGATGACAAATCAAAAAACCGTGCCGCCAATTCGTCTCAAGTGGTTTCCTGAAATTTCAATGATTTGACGCCACGATATTCGATTTGTCAGGTTGTTGTATTCTTTTTAGTGAATAAAATCGTGCTTTAAAAGTCTTTTTATTAAAAATAGTTTAATAAAAGAAATACACAAAACATGAAATGTATTCACGAAAACGTTTCAAGGAACTACGACCATGACAAAAATTTACTGACGGCAAAATTGATATAGTTCTTATGCCGATTTTGTGAGGACAGGCATACATACCGATATATAGTGACACAGAGTGAGAAGTAATAAAATCAAATCTGTTTTGAATATTTCCAACAACAAGTAAAACTATGAAATTATAATTGGAAAATATACCTGCATCTGGGTCAATATCACTGGTAGAACTTCGATGATACGCCATTCGTGATCTCGGATGATTCTGTGCTGAAGTACCAATATGAGTATCACTGACACTGTGGGTAGGTCGATTTGTTTGAGAATGTGTTCCTGACCCTATTTCCTGAGGCGGGTTTGCAGAATTGTTTGTTCTAGGAATGCTGAAATTGACTGGATGATTTCTCATCCAATCGTTTAGCATAGAAAAAGTTGGTAACTGACGTCCAGACCCGCCGCCAGGCGTTACAAGCCAACCTGGGTCAAAATTTAAATCAATGTCAAACCGCCATCGGTGGTTTGCACTCCCTCCACCATCAGGTCCACTGTCTGTCGTTGTCGCTGGTGGTGTCACAGGATTGTTCTGCGGCTCAGATGATAACGTGGGGTCACTGGTTGGTCCCAACACTTGATCACCGGTCGGAGGGACTGATGCTGAGCGACTTCGTGTGTTTTGACTGGTATTAGTACTAAAGTTCAATTCATTCTGATCCGTCATAACTTGACTTTAAGAATGTCCTCCGAGGTCTTCGTTCACTCAAAAAGATGCGAATGGATGCGTTCGTTTTAACGATACAGGTGTGCTGTAATCAATACGTAGGGCTTCTGTATCACTAATTACCGTCGCGGAGAGCATTCAGGATTCAACAGTTCTGAAATTACATCCAAAACAACCATTTATCAATCATTATCGCAAACTCCGTACGAGGCTTTCAATTGCATTGACAAAACTATTAAATAGTCTTAGCAAAATTATAAATTAGGTTATACATCCATTACACTATAAATGTATTGGAATGAATAATGAATTATAATGAATTAGAACTAGGATTGTACGCACTTGAAAAGTACACATTAATCGGAATTGTCCCACGAAAAACTGATATCAGATATCCTAAGATAATACAGATAAGATATTTACTGAAATGTATATTAGATACAATATCCCGTCGATTAGTACATCCTATATTAATTAAAATACACTATAGACACAGATAATTGATGTACTCAACAACCAACAACTCATCAACAACACTTGAAAAGCAATACAACCCTAGTACATTTTTGTGTCGTGTACCATCAATCTCTGCCAGGATCAGGATACTAAAACAAGCTAAATATAGCTGACACTATCTAATACCCCATCTGTCTCTATTTATAATTGTCTAATAGTTTAGAAAAGGGGTACTTGGAACAATAACAAGTTGAACAAAGAACAGGTATAGTATAATAAGTTTACTATATACTATATACTATATATTTACTATAATAAGATAATTCAAAATGATGTGGAAAGCAATATCTAAACGTTTTTGAACTGAATTACTGTTAAGGTTTACTGGATTATCGAAAGCTCCAATGACTGATTTACTATTAGAAAGTGGTTTACTCTTATACGTACTGCATTTTGATAGTTTAGCTGACTGAAGACTGAGATCGATATGACATGACTATTCACATGACACATACACCTATACTGAAAAGTGTGGACTGTAATATTAAGATAGTATTGCAACAAACTAAGAACAAAGCATAATTAGTAAATAATGATAGTCATTGTGAATTTATATCTTACTTCTTTGAATTCCAACTTGGATAGGATTCTCGTATTATGATTACTTAGTACGTCACTTTCTAGTATGCAATTACTATTTTGTCCGGTCTGGAAGTATATAGTTGCTTTTTTGTGTTCTCTGTTACAAAAATATTAATATAGTGTTATAAAATCCGAGTTAGCATTGTTGTTTTGTAGTACAAAGTTTTTCTTCACAGATCGTCAAAAACCTAATTCCAAAATCGAGACAAAGGATACTAAGATTACAAAAAGCCCAAAAAAGAATACATACCATTTAGTATTATCATCAATGTAATAAAACTTCCATCAATTTACTTGAGAGTCAGAATTGCAACTTGGGTTCTGGTATTAGTTATTCGTAGCTCGTTTCTGTAAACAACCAATTACACAAAATCTGACTTCTCAACTGTTTGTTATTATACTGTACATAAATATCTTCAAAATATTTGTAAATCCGTATTAATAATTGTCCCTTACTTACCGCACGCGTTCCAATAGATGAGAATAAATTTAACACGGCAATTGAAATAGTTGTGGAATAAATGATACAGTTAAATAGTTTAGGATAAATGAGACACGGTAAGTTTTAGCTGCTCATTCCATTCCTCTCGCGTTCACCAAATAAATGAATGATTATTCATTCAACCAATTATTCTAATTAATTAAAGAACCGTGTCAGCAGCAGCGCAGCGTCCAGCTTCAGCTGCTCCTTACTTAAACCTAATGAATGCTGCTGTACTTTGAGTGTTGAGTCAGTTGAATGTTACGCAGAGAGTCCAAAAAGGCAAAACTGGATCTCTTGCAGTTGAACCTACTTCGTTCAGAGGGAACCCTTTCATTCTACACGTTTCGGCCGCTTTTTGAGCTTTTTCTCAGTTTGGCATATTTGAGATTTTTGCCAGTTGCCATGTCAAGAAACTATTTTTTTGACAATATTACAGTATTTTTCAAAATTTCAATGATTGCAAACAGTAAATTCATAAAGACAGGACTCACATTTCAAATAATGAGTTATTTTGGAAACTATATTGCACTTGAACGCTTTAAAAACTTTATGACCGTATGTATACTACAGCTAGTTTAAGCAATAAATGCGAGATAAATCAGATAAACCATAATAGTTTTTGCGTGTACAACGAAATGTGCGTGAATGTCAGTGTCATATAGTCATCAAGATTCAAGGACAACAGGATGGACACGGTCCAAAACGTGAAGTTGGAATTGTCGTTTACACTTTGCGACTTGGACTTGAGCATTCATGTAGATTTTATACTCGATACCCCTGTAGCAAAGAAAGTCTTAAAGATATCTCGATTGTGACAAGCACGTCATATTTATGTCCGTTCAGCGATGTCCTATACAAAACGTCCATTAGTTATACTACAGACAT
>JABASF010000238.1:0-52749 GCA_019776145.1 Harlomillsia oculata | reverse complement strand
GCAAATTAATCATGCACGGACAAGTAACGTGGACATGGACAGCGACTTGCTTGCCTTTACGAAAATGATAGCCAAATCCAATTGTGTCTTCTTATTTTGCTCTATCAGTTATTTAGTAGATTTTCTTACTTTTTCCATTGAAGTAATTACCTGGGGGAACCCGTTAATTTTCTTTGAATGTGCTTTTTTTCCTATTCTGAATGCGTTGAACTCGGCTTTGAATCCATTGATCTACACAATTGATTCTCCACTTTACCGAAAGGAGCAGAAGAAGTTGTTTACATTCCGCAGGTCTCATTCAATTAATGCCTATGAAAATTGAGTATCATCGTTAGCAAAAGTCAATTATTTTTATGCTGGTTTATGAATAGGAAAGGAACAGTTCCGGAGACTGTTCAACAATCTGAAAGTACTGTCGCTGTCAACACACGCGTTTCTTATGTGTAGTGTCCAATCGAGATTATCCAGAGGATGAAGAGAAGAGGTTTGTAGATTAAAGTACAGTGGATGAAGCATTCAGTCGAATTGAAGCAGTCGAATTGAATTGGGCCGATTCGAAATCTGCAAATTCCTCCTAACAGCGGAGAAACGAAACTCGGACCACCTCAGCATCTCTCAAGACAAAGACATTACGACATTAGACATCCCATATGGAAAAGTCCATTTCCGTGATCACGAACGGCGGTATAACTTATCTTAATCATAACAAACTTTCAGACAATCATTATAATAAATTATAATAAAATTAACAATATTTCAACGGAAGTTTAATATTTTACTTTTCAAGACGTTTGAGTTTGATTCACACAATAAGAATCACAGGACTTGAATCAAATGAGGGATTGTGCAGTAGTGCAGCCGCAGCGTGACCCAAAAGGTCGTGTACTGTGTGTCTGTACATGAACAAAATGTGAACAAATCAATCTTTGTTTCGGGATGCGATTTTATGTCGATTTTATTCAGGAAAATAAAATAAAAATGACAATGAATTCATGATAAGGAAAACCATCAAATGATTTGGCTTTGGCTTAGCTGAAGACTAAAACTAATATAGTACTATTTTACTATTCTAAAGTTTATATTTGGCACATGAAATAATAAGAACTCAATCAGATTCAGATGATACAGATCGATACAGATCAGAGCCTGTTCATTTTTTAAAATCTACTGAATCACATTTTTGATTGTCCCAATCCCATCAATTTCACATTCAACGATGTCTCCTCTCTGAAATCATTTGAATTGCAACCATATATTTATTTGAACATTTATATTCATAATTTACTCAAAATTGACCATCCATACTGTACCTTTAAGAAAAACGGTGGTTTACGAAACACACCGACTCCAGGCGGAGTTCCAGTCAAGATAATGTCACCCGGGTAGAGAGTACAGAATCTGAACATACAAGATGGACACTGTTAATGATCGAGTACAAATCAAGCCTATAGTTATATTCATAAGCTTTTGGAGAGTTTACTTTGACAAAAATGACACCAAAGAGTCGACACGATGAACCATTTGATCAGTATTGCTTTCTTGCTCGGTGACACCGTTCACTCGACACCTGCAAGAATAACCAGGAACCAAATTATATACGTGATTTGATTCATACTATAATCATGTTCAGATTAGGATTTCGTAATATGATTTAAATTATACCTAATAGGTAAGACATGCGGATCCTTCAGTTCACTTTTTGTCACAACTTCCGGTCCGATTGGACAGAACGTATCCATCGTCTTTCCCATTAACCACTGACCACCATTTTTCTTCAGTTGCCAGTCACGAGCGCTCACATCGTGAGCAACGGTGTAGCCAAAACTTTAGAAGACACAGAGAAAATACAGAGCCATTGTCAAAAATTTTTGTGAATTCCAAATTAATAAACAATTCTTAATTAAAGTTCATTAATTTTTGTTCCCACTGTTTTGGCCGTACACGAAATCAAGTGCTTCCTCCTTTGAAATGTTTTTTCCCATTTTCCCCATCACGATTGTGAGTTCCACTTCGAAATCCAGTTCCTTATGAAATTACCAATTACGATTTCCATGATGTTTAATCAAGCAACTGAACTCGTATGAAAAAGACAAAGTATTTTAGATTTTAGGTAACGAACTTGTGTAATCTCAGGATAAATGATTGGGTCAAAAGGTCCACAAATCGAACTCGGGAATTTATTAAAAAATATAGGTTCAACCGGAACTGGAACATTTTGCTCTTCACAATGGTCCTTGTAATTCATTCCGACACAAACCACTTTATCCGGTTTCATGATCGGAGATAAAAGTTGTACATGATCCATAGATACGCGGTCCGTGAAGCGTTCCAATTGCATCCTAATTTCATTTACGCATTTTTCCGAAATCAGACAATTAAATTAATGCATATATTAAAAATGAACGAATTTTTCAGCGTACCCTTCCAACTCTTTCACAAAGTCAGGATGCTGCTGCAACATATCTACTAAATTGGTCGGTAGCCCATTTTTGATTTTTTGAACGTTTATGATTTCTTGTCCAATTCGAATCCCCAAATGCCGAGTGTTGGTGTCATTTCTGAGCAAATACTGGACAAACCGCATTTTCTTATGCAAACCTGCTCTAATAAATGACAATTTGAAAAACTGAAATGTTTATAGGCTTTTTATCCACCAAGAAATGCAACCACACGACACGACAGAATGATATGATCTGATAAAATTAATCTAAACGCAGCTGCTTTTCTTAATCGTAGAGACAAGTGTGATGTGAGGATGATGATGACGTAGCGATTAGCATAAAGAACCTCATGTGACCTTCAAAAAAGCTTATCTTACGATCTTACTATACTATAGTAAATATAAATGTAACGATTGTTTCAGAATCGACTAAAAAATCTTTATGTAAATGAATGCAATTAATCAGCACAAGAACAAAGACCAAATTATTGACTTTGTAACTACATCAAGTTACTATAAATCTGTATTTCAATTACTTTTCACATTATAGGACACATTGCTAAATTCAATCGAAAATGAATAATATATTACATTTTAATGAATGCAAGAAGGGGAATCTACGCAATTGAATTTAACATCATGGCTCAATTTTCTACTATATTTGATTTGAAATCTTGTAATTTGACTGATTACTTTCCAGCAGGTGCAGGAGCTGGAGCAGCCTTCTTTTTCGGCTTCAAGTAAATCAACAGTGCGATACCGGCGATTGTTGCATAAGTGGCTTTTGCAACCTTAACAAAATCATTAAAATAGTAATTATTATTAGCTAATGTAAAATGAATGTCCAATAATATAATGAAATGTTTAAGACTTTTTTTTCAAAAATAAATCTGAATTTTTACACACATTTGCTCGGCCAGTCAAAGTTTGTGAATTGAATATTTTAGCCATTCCTTTTAACTGAGCTTCAATGGCTGCATCTGCTGCTGAACTTCCTCCGGCCATTTTTTGTCTTTAAACAACCCTGTAATCAGTCAAATTGATTGAATTTCATAACATGGACATCTAATATTTTGTGAATGTTCGAACTTCGTCAATAATTTTAGCTCAGCATGTTCATAATTTCAGTGCCTATTCATTTTAATATTTACTTGTAGTATTTATTAATAATACAATTTATTACATTCAGGTACAAGCTGAGTACGCTTTTTTTCTGATTGGACGTGAAATAAATGACTGAAAACTGCAATCTACCTCTTAACTTAATGTCTTAATGCGGTATTTATATTCAATTTAAACAACTTTACTAATCAAACTAATAATTAAATCACACAAGAAAAAGGAATCATAAAATGAAACGTCGAAATCTGGCTCTATTGAAAATCTCATCCCCGATTTATATAGTAGAGATATTAGATTTTAAGAAGTACTGAAAAAATGTTACCTCAAAATCCGTCGATTTTTTAAAAAACGAATTTATTCTTTGCAATTACAACGTGTACTTTAACTGTGTCACAATCACAATCACGAGGACGTGAAGTGAGGGCGAAAAGGTGAAACCTGAGTGTAAAATGAGAACGAGCGCAAATGCGGATTTCCAAAGTCACATGGTTTTTGCCTGCTTATGCTTTACTTAATGGCCTTTGTTCAGGCTTGGCTTACTTGAGATGGAGAACCTGGAGAAGTCTATTTCTGTTATGATTATGAATTTAAAAAAATTGTTGAGTTTTTAAAAAGTACAATATGTATTAAAATGTGAAATGTCAGGTCATATAATAGGTTTCTGAGCGGAGCGGAGTAGCAAATAATTAATGTTCAGTTTTATTTTATGCCAATTATTTTTATTGCATATTACCTTCTACACCTACAAATATTATTTTTAGGTTTAATTAATGGCAATTTATTGCGAAATGACAAGTGACTCTGACGTGACAAAGTGACTATAAGTGACCCTTTTTGATGTTTTTAGACACACCAACTAGGTTTCGGAGTTTGGAGCATAAGGTAATAACCAGAAACGTAGCCATTGCCAATGAAGAACCAACTATTGTTTCCTCCGATGGATTCTCCAGCTTCTTTCCGGGTGGAATAGACCATTCGACCCTGTTTGACAGCTCCGACAATGGAACTTTGAGAATTCGGTTGGGATCGAATATTAAGGGAATCGGCAGTGACATATCCAGCACAGTAGACTTGCTCTGGACGACCATTGAGATGATCAAACATCTCTTCCCATGGGAAAGGTCCTGGACAACGCGCTCGGCTGGATGGTGATATGGAGTAATGAGCTGTGATTCCGCTGGAAGAGTCAGCCCAACGTGGTTGAATACCCGGGTTTCGGTTCAGAATGTTACGAATGAGACGGAAGGAAGCAGTCTTTTGAGCTGTGGTGAGGAAATTGGAGTTGTCCGTGCTGGATTTGACGTGTTCGATGGAGATCGTGACTTGGTTTGGACTATAGTTACTCCACCCTTTATTTATAAATCAAGTGATTAGTTAGTATTACTAATTATATAAATTGATCAGGTTGATGAACGAAACGAAATAGAGTCGAGATCTTGAGAATTGAGTGAGATTCTTTGAGTTATTACAAGGATCTGCTCCAGCTTCAATTCTTCCATTTCCCCAAGCTGTGTTGGCTTCCAGGACACACTGGACGACATTTCCGTTTTGTCCAACTACGTAATGCGTTGCAGCTTGGGATTGTGGATTTTGGAACCAGGATCCAATGGCTTCAGCAGATGAACCTCCAGCAGTTCCTACCATTTAATTAAATAAACTAATCAAATTATGTGCCAATTAATGTCCATTAAGATTAACCATTCCACAGTATGTCGAGTATGTCGCTTGGTACCGTGAATAATAAGCCATCTTGCAGTTTGTCCACCACGTCCAGTATTCATATGTGGCGATGGCATCCAAATGGCTCCAGGCTCATTTTGGCTAAAAGAATACAATGCAAATTATGATAAAGCTAATCTAGCTCACATGTACATTTAAGATTTTGGCACAAACCAAGTTCCAACTGCCAAAACAGCGGCCAAGAAACCCAAAATGACAGACAGTCTCATTCTTGTGTTTTATTTGGTGTACGTTTTGCAACTAAAAACATCTACCCAAAAAACGCTCGTATTCCTCTGAGATGATAAAACCAAGTTGTCACATCAAATCTAGGTATTTGGATTAATCATGTCAATTCTAATTACAACTACGCATGTAATCAGGAAAAGTGAACAAAAAACACTTCATAACAAGTGGCTTATGGTTTCATCGTTTCATGAGAAAGAAATCGCATGAAAAAGCAAACAGACCACGCTATGACGCTAATTTATTGGATTTGGGTTGTTTTGATAAAAATGTTTCATTTTTTGATTGATTCGTGTGATTTTGTGATTAGCATTTCAAATTTTGCTCTATGTTATCCCATCATCGACTCTCATAACATCCTTGATATCAATTGTTGCACAAAATCCAGAATTAAGCAAATCATTCTCACCTGTCGGAGGGTAGCTTTTCAATCAACCGCATCATCAAAGATTATCATTTTTTGATCCCTTTGCCTTTTGTATTGTAACACACACATACTTGAATGTATAAATTGCAAACCCATGCGAATTCGGCAATTATTTTTCAGACGAACATGGAACATACCATTTCAAACGGCCTTTCTCAAGTTCACCTTCCTTGATCCGTGCTAATTTTTGAAGTTTACAAACTTCAAATTGAATGTGAAACGCACACGAATTCTTCTATAGCCTATAGTCCATAGTGGACACATGATGAATGACGATGTTTCAATGCCCATACAGAATGTCATAAAACCTGTTTAAACTCACAATTGTATACGAAGAACATTACTGCTGCATTATATAGTGAAGCACAAAAAACCAGCGTCCTTGACTCATAATCATGAGTTCTGTGAGTATTTTTATGGGTTTGTTTGTGGCTTTAGCATCATATCATGCGGTAGTGAAAGAACGTAGTTTGCGTTTATTTAGAATTGCACATTGGATTTATCATTTAATTCATTTTTCTTGGCCCTTATTAATTTCCTTATGTATTGAGTTTTATCTTTTATGATTCCTCTGGTACAGGACAAGCGCAGTTGAATGACCAAACCGCACGACCACGCACATTGTCCTTTGTAGCTAATTTCATAAATTATGGCTACATCAATTAAAGTTTTAATTCTGTTCATTTCCAGTAGTTTTGTTGTTTTGAACGGCGAAGCTGGGCCTGCTAATAGTAGTTCAACATTGGAATTGGTGCAAGTGGTATGTTTATACATTTGGAGTCGCCACACATTCTTGTGACTATTGAGTTGATACGGAAGTAAAGTATAATATAATTCTTATCGAATCTTCATTATCATTGTCTTTTTCTAAACAATGTCCAGGTTTTCCGGCACGGAGACCGCAATCCTGAATACACATTTCCGAAAGATGTTTACCAGAATGAATCATTGTGGCCTGGAGGTTGGGGTCAGATAACACCGGTACTGGTTAATATCACAAGATTAGTGGAAATGATTTAATTAAGAATACTACAATGCTTGTCTTGTCTTATTTAGCTGGGAAGAGCACAAGCCTTCAGTTTTGGAAAGTACCTTCGTAATCGATATGGCGATTTCCTTAGTCAATCGTATGAAACTGGGCAAGTTTTTACTCTCAGTTCAGATTTGGATCGTACGATTATAAGTGCTCAGATGGCATTATTAGGCCTTTTCCCACCTTCATCAAAGGAAATGTCAAAGGTCCCTGGCAGCCATGACCCAACAACTGATTTGGGAAGCTGGTCAATTGCCCCAGTGAGAACTGTGGCGAAGAAAGACGATAATGTAATTCAAACTTTTAAGGCTTACGGCAGTAACATAATTGTAGTAAAGCGTTTCAAGGGATAGAACATAGAACAGTCCAAGTATACGAAACTTTGTCATTTTATTATGATTGCTAAAATATGATATTGGATTAAGATTATTCGAATGTCGGGAAGCTGTCCAAATTACTACAAATTACATCAGGAATTCTTGAAAACTAACCAAAAGATGCGGGATATCAATGAAGCAAATTACAAAGAGTACCAAAAGCTCACGAATCTTACAGGAGTTGAAATTGCCAATATAAATGACTTTTACAAGTTTTATGCAACTTTAGAAATTGAGGTATAACTTATAACATAACCTTGTTAGTCATTCTGCAAAACATTTTAATTTACATTGTGATTATGAAATTGTGATAGGTTTAAAGCAAAGAAGAATAACTGTGGTTTAAGGTCTTTAAAGTGAAGTGCTGTTTATTTTTTTAATTAGAAAGCTCATAATCTCACATTGCCCTTATGGGCTGAACACCTTTTCGTTGACGAGCATTTTCAAGAATTATACTCTCTTTCAATGGCCACGATGACGATGACCAAAGCTATGAAAACGATTAGAGGGGGTCCACTCGCAAAATTGGTATTGACCAACATTTCAAACAAAATGAACAAGATTTGCCCAGAAGAAATGTCAAAAAGAAAGCTAGTCTTGATTTCTGGTCATGACACAACAATTGCCCAACTCCTCGATGTTCTAGGAGTATTCAAACCTCACGTTCCCCCTTACATGTCATCGGTCATTGTTGAGTTACGGAGGAATAATGACGATGGACATTACTTCGTCAACGTATGACAATTTACTTCATAATTATTAACTTTCTTAAACGTTGCAAGTGCATGAAAACGGTTAACATTAATCAGAACATCCCCCTGTGCTTTTGAAGGTACTTTACCGAAACGTCATGGACCAAAATGAACCTTTAAAAATGATAGTCCCATCCTGTGATTTCGATTGTCCAGTGGACACTTTGTCGAAATGGCTGGACCAATATTTTCCGGTTGATTGGGACGCATTGTGTACGATACCACCGGAGCATACGTCCAGAATGTCTTCCGCTGGTAATGTAATTATGTAATATCATTTTCTTGAGTCTATTAAAAGTTGCTGTTTCTCATAAAGTATTAATTAGTGCGTAATTGTTATTAAATTAGGACTTTTCGCCATTATTGGCTTAATCGTATGGGCATTGTGTTGTGGAGCTGTGTACATGTTCATAAAGTTCAATCGTCGCAAAACTTCAAATTACACAAGAGGAGCTATTATTCTTTAGTTTAATTTGTTACTTTTTTAAAAAGAAATACAAAAATGAAAATGTACCTTAAATTCAAAATCCAAATAGAATAAAACCATCATTTTTTAAAATGTCAAATGACGTCAAACAAGTGTAGCCAAGCATTTTGCGTGGTCTTGTAAGTAAACCATATTTCCCGGGCTTTGGACCATTCTACGATTCTACCGCATTTACCATGCGATGCGATATGCGATGCCTCCCATTTTCTGCGTCATTCACAGTCCAACCTCGGTCGAGTGAATATGTTATTTCCCGGGCTTTGGACCATTCTACGATTCTACCGCATTTACCATGCGATGCGATATGCGATGCCTCCCATTTTCTGCGTCATTCACAGTCCAACCTCGGTCGAGTGAGTATGGTTGTTGTTGGTGCCTGGACTTGGACTATTTTTTGGGAGTTTGTTGGTTTTCTACTTGCCATCAGTTGTTTTGGAATTCTTTATTATCTTCGGAACCTCACATTTCTACCGTAAGTTTGAGCTTTTAGAATCATTTTGAAAAGTTTATACATTTTTGGAAGTTTGCCTTCAACTTGTAGTTTTCTTCAGTGAATCTTTGGCTTTGACCTACGTGACGATTGCCTGTTGCCGGTTTTCTGCATTTTCTAGCGCTTGAAATTAGGTTTGCTGCATTGGGTTTCAATTACTATCTAATTTAGTAAGAATTTGAGCTATTTTGTAACGGTTTCATTTTACATTTTGTTACGTCTTGTTTCAAATAGTGTTTTGAAAACTACACTAATTGGTAAAGTCTTTAAAATGGAGAGACTGCGACTGAGACGAAATATGAGCGGTGCTACTCCNCTGAGACGAAATATGAGCGGTGCTACTCCTGCTGCTTTGGCAAGTTTTTCTGCTCCGCCGGTAACTTTACCGAGAAAAAATAACACGGAACCGGAAGTGACCAGTACAGGGGTAAAACGTTTTCGAGTTTTTATATTTTTACAGATGAAATTACAAATTGATTAAAGTTTGAATGGAGAGTTTTTGTAATTTATTGCTATATTAATTAGACCGCATCTTTGTTGGGGGATATGGAGATGGACTTGGACTTGGACACGTCTGCGTCGTCAGACGGAACTATGAAGGAAATGCAGTGATATTGTAAATTCACTTTCGGGATCAGGTAACTGTTATTGTTGCAATGATAGAGACTAAATAAATAATCTTAACATTAACATGTATGTACTAAATTAAATGAATAAATATTTTAATTTGTTATGGTTTACCCTTTACAGAAAAACCAGCTCAAAATCCAGGACTCGAAAACCCCGTGACGAGTGAACCAGTGGTCATGAACGCTACTCTTGTTGGATCAAATGATTATCGTGAACGTACTGCACAAGGACTGGAGGGAATTATGACGTCTTTTATGAAATCTTTTGTCAAAGAACAGTTGGAGTGAGTTGTTTTTAAAATTTATTCTAGTTTTTCTTTGGTAGACAAGAAAAACTCAAAATCAGGATATTTGCTTTTGTAGTTTAGTAGGGAAGGAAGATCAACACAAGACAATGGAGGATAAGCTGCGCTCTAAGGATGAGGAAATAAAATCCCTGAAGGAAAATTATTCTTCTATGGTCAGCTCTAAGGATAAGGAAATAAAATCCATGAAGGACAAAATGATGGAAAGCCTCGCTTCAAAATCCATGGTCAGTAAAGTTGAAGCGTTGGAAGAGCAGGTTTCTTCCAAGGACCGGTGTCTAAAATCCATGGCTGCAGAGTTATCGTCGATGGACAATGAATTGGGATCTAAGACGAAGCTACTGTCTTCTAGAGAGAACGATGTAAAATCCATGGCTGCAGCGTTATCGTTGAAGGACCGTGAAGTGGAATCCTTGACAAAGAAACTGGCTTCTAAGGAGGACGATCTAAAATCCATGACTGCAGTGTTGAGGTCAAAGGACACTGAGTTGGGAGCGGTCACAAAGAAATTTTCTTCTAAGGAGAACGATCTAAAATCCATGGCTGCAACGTTATCGTTGAAGAACAGTGAAGTGGAATCCTTGACAAAGAAACTAGCTTCTAAGGAGGATGACCTAAAAGGCATGGCTGCAGCGTTATTGTTGAAGGGCAATGAATTGGGAGCGGTTACAAAGAAATGTTCTGCTAATGAGGATGATATAAAATCCATGGCTGCAGCGTTATCGTTGAAGGACAGGGAATTGGGATCCTTGACAAAGAAACTGTCTTCTAAGGAGGATGATCTAAAATCCATGGCTGCGGTGTTGAGGTCAAAGGACACTGAATTGGGAAGTTTGAAAGAAGATAGCAGGAAGGCTTGGCAGCACGTGTCAAATCTTACTGTGAAATATGCTGCACTAGAAAAAGAAGTACTGAAGGTGACAAGAGGGCTCATGGTCCAGGTCAAGAATGTAAAGCCCAGGACTTCGTATCTTCCCTTTTCTTGGCAAAATATAGAACCCTTGGACTTAATGGTTAACGAACCTACCGAAACAGACGGGACTTACAATGTACTACGTTCTCACATAAAATTAATTAATACACAACTGTCGGAACTAAACAACAGGAACCAGCAATTGGTAAATGAGATTAATGCGTTCACAAGCGAAAGAAAGAAAGTGTTTGAAGGTTTGCAGAAGTCCATTGACGAAATTGGAAAATCAAGAGGTGCCGGTCCCAATCAAGACACCGATATTTCAGAATTATTCGATAAAGGAGTGCAAACCGAAGTTCTTGGAGTGGAGAAAGCAACGTCGACAGAAACAGCAGCCTTGGGACGGAAGGATGAATCGCTTGTGGCTGGAGCTGGAGAAGAAGGCTCTCAAAACTTCCGTTCACTGGAGAAAATTTTTATGGAACAACTTTCAAAGAAAGATAATGATAAGGGTAAGGATGTGAAACGTATTTATTTCTTCATTCACTGTAAGTGAACTTCAGGTTTTTGATTATTTCAAATCTTTTGGCTTAGATCATCATTATCTGACTACTACGCAAGATCTCTTGGACTACTTCCACAAACGGGAGTCTACTGCGAAAATTAAGGTGACCAATATGACAGTCGCAAGGATGATGTTGGAAAAATCGGATAGATCAAATGTTGTCATGCAAGGTGGGTGATTTTTAAACTACTTCCAGTCGTCCGTTCGTTCTTTCTGAGTATAACGCTGTTTTCAGTTGTGCTATTAACAATTTGGTGTTTCGCAGTGATACTGAATGACACCCCGGAGGAAGCAGTCAGGGAGTTGATTTACAAGGCTCATTTCATGGTTCGTAATCGTGATCCTACATTCACTGCTCCAGAACTGCCCACGGTAGTGAACATGGAGCCAAGGCTGGCTATTACTAACTCGTCAATTGCATAAAGTTACTTCCTTTATGATATTGAAATGAAATGAAAGTTGATTCTTTGATTCTTTTCGTAAATGATAAGTGCTACTTGCTAATTTACTAATATTGTTATGAATTTTTTGATACTAATGTTTGTTACTTTACTACATTTGTTATTTGTTAGTCATGTTAGTTAGTGTATACTGTTGTGCTAATGGATTTGTAGTTTTCGTTTGATTTGAACAGTACTGATTTGTTGTTGATTCTTTAAATGTAATAAATGGTTTTATAAGTTTTATTACGAATACGTGCGACGTTTACAAAATCGACTTTGTCCATTCTCGTAAAACAGATTAAGGGCATAATACTTGGTTGAGGACAATTGGAAAACAAATGAAAGCCAACATGACTAGGAAAAACGTAAAAATATCGTCAATGAAAATCAGTAGCTGAATTAGTAGTTCCTGTAACTTCACAAATAGTTGTTGCCAATCGTTTTGAGTGTTCTAGTACGCAAGAAGATGTTGCGAGTCCCAAATGAATGCAAAATAATTCTAAACACCGGACTTTGGAATGTTGTGGTCCTGGGAAACATTCAATCACTAGACGTCTGTAAAAAACCAATGGGTCCATCAGATTAGTTCATTACTTCACTGAATCCTGCTGTCCTCAGGCAATTTAATTTTAGGTTGTTACATGGTTTTTAAAAAAAACATCATCTTACTGATAGAAATCTCCATACATGATTCCAGGAAGTGGATAACCGTCCCATGGAAGAGCGGGTGATTGTTTAGCTCGAATTGAAGCACCCTACGAATATTTACGTTTCATCAGTGATTTTTAACCAGTCAATGTATTTTAAGATAATTCCATTCAATTGTTATTGTTGGACATACAGTAATATCTTCGAACCATAGGAAATAAGCATAATTGAACGCATTGTCTTTCCACATGAATGAAAAATGCCCTTGTTGAATATGGTCTCTTGCAAATTGTACCATTGCCCAGATCTGTAACAACGAAATCAAAGGTTTTAATAGTAATTTAATCGATAACTATAATTTGCAGTTTTTTAAAACACAAGGTTGACAAAAACCACGTATACCTTCTTTTTGGTAAGTTTCACAGCATCTTCTCTCGTAAAATCCATCCCAGGCATAGTGACAATATGTTTATTTCGATCAATGTAAATGAAATGGACCAAACCAGGGAATTCTTCAAGGTACTTATTGATAGTGAGCGTGTCTCTTGAACCCATGGTTATGTTTCGACTGGCTTTGACTTTCAAGAAATTCCAAAAATCTTTTGTATCAACTTTCACTCGTCTCCAAACAGCTTCCAACGTTGGTACTGAGCTATTTGTAACAGAAGATCTCTGTCCCCACGGAATAATTGAAGTTGTGGTTGGAGTTGTTTGTTTAGAATTGACTAGTTTTTCACTGAAGTATGCTCGAAACGTTTCTCGAAATATATCAACTAATGGACTCAGTTGAACGGATAATACGTCTTTGGTTCTTGCATACTGCTGAAAGCCTGTTTTGAACCTACTCCATCGTACTGACAGCTCATTTCTCATTTGCACATTTTTAAATTTCTTCAGTAGTTCCATTACTTTCTTCGTGGACGAATCCAACAGATCATAGTATTGCTTGTCACGAACCAGCTCTCTGCGACTTCCATTGAACTCGACAGCAACTTGAAGAGCAGTACATGTAGCAGTTATTACTGCAGATGTGAGAGGCTGGAAACACAAAATTGATGTTACATAATAAATTACATTACTACTTTTGGCATTACCAATCCATTAACCATGAACTAAAGCGATATAATTGCATCTGCATGAAAGACTAACTTCACTGATGATAACGAGATACAGACTGTCTTGAACCACACCAACGTGAACAAGATGCGGCAAAAAATTCACTCGGTCAGATTTAAACAGTACATAAAATGCTTGTACTTTATCTGCAAAACGAAACAAAACTTTTACATGCTTTTTTGCGTTTTTTGAATATTTGAAATACTGGAAAAGGGCAGAGCATCGCACCTCGAAGGACATTCAATGAAGTCCCGGGAGTCTCATCACAATCTAGTTTGTCCGGCACATAGTGAATGTCATTAGATTTCTCATTGGAATGTTCACCACCGGCATCGTATTTCGAAGTGTTTGAATTCAAACTTGACTCCATATCCGAAGACGATGGTACCTGAGACATCCTCGGTGTTGTATTACTGCTACTTCCACGACGCAAAGCACCTTGCGTACTTCCACGATGGGAATGACATAACAACATCAAGAAAAGAAGGTCATCTGAACCCAAATGGAAACTTCCTCTTGAATAAGACCAGGAAAGAAGTTTGGCGTCAAGGAAAAGAAGAGCTTGAGCATGGTCGCCTACTTGATTAGGCAGCTTGGATGTAGCCTGTTGTAACGCTTTGGTGAGGGAAATACCAACTGGTGTACTGACTCCCAAATTTTCCACAGCTTCAAGCATGAATGATTGTTCAGTGGAATACAATTGCATCCATGTAGACAGTAAACTGTCCAGGAGTTGAGCATGGTAGCGTGATATTTTGAGCCTAAGAAACAGGAAACAAGATAAGTCGAAAATAGTAAAACACGAACAGGCTTAACGTAAAATGTGGCTGGATTTGTGTGTGTTGTGCGTCATCCAATGAGGAAATGCGTAACGTTTGTGATGCTAATAAACTGACATTAAATATGGAAATTGTCATTGAATCTTTTTCTTATTGCTTACATTGACACATCCGGCCCACAAATGTAGGTCACAAGACCTATACAAATTCCTAACGCACGTCTAAGAAAGGAAACTTCCTCGGTGCCAATACGCAAGAAAAGGAAGCCCATGTACTAAAATCAGCAAATCAAATTATTCGCGATTAGCCGATTCGCGAAATGCTGTGCTTATAATGTCGTCAATCAATCTATAATTAAATCCTATAAAACCATAATCTTACATCATGAAACACTATGTTCGTCCCATCTTCACACTGAACGGATGTGTATGGATTTCCAAACTGCTCACGCATGAAACGCTGCGATGTCACGAGAGGTGAAAACAATTGCACCAATATATTCGGATCGATTCCTCGACTCCCATGCTTCCGGTTCAATAAAATAAATCCAGACCATTACATCTCTCATTATTTAAATATTCCATTTGTAATCGTTAATTCCGACAAGAAACCTTACATTGTTAACAAATGCCAAATTCTCAGACGTCACCAGTCCTTGAGCAACTGCCAAAGATGCTACATGTTTCACAAACTTGGAACAACAGTTTAAGTACACAATGTCATTCAAGTTGTCGAATGCAATGTAACTTCTCATAATCAGGATTAAAATTCAATTCTCAGTTTGTTAATCCCTGAACGTATCACATTACACACATGTTTAAGACTAAGTCACGAACAATGCTTCAACAATACTGTTATACCTCACAGCTGATCGAATCTTAAGATAATCACAATAATCAGTTATATTATAATATAATACTGATAAAACCTACAAACTACATGTGTAGATGAAAACGTCAGTTCATATTTTTAAAATAGTGACAATCACATCGAAACGTTTTAGAAAAAAACGGATAGCTTTCTTGCCAGCTTGAAAAGTAGAATTGGTACTCAAATTACGCTGACATAGACATAACTGGCATGGCATTTGACATTTAGAACAGAACTGAAAACAAATACTATAAACTAGTACACACACTAATGCATTCAAAACTTAATGTCCTTTTTTGAAAAGAAAATGATTAAGATTTTCCAAGATTTGAGAACCAAAGCCAATGTGACCAAGTCAAGATTGATCGAGAAGAGATTTATTTGAAATGGCTCAAGTTGAGCGTCGCGTGAAATATTTCGCAGAACGCAATTTTACTTCAACTTTCAACATTTTTGTTGTAGTTGGATTCCACCTCCACGGTTTACTACAATTGAAGTATCGTCAGTTACAATTTAATTATTTAATGCTGTATCAGTAATCAGTATCATCATCATTATAATGATTTATTGACCTTCTTGTATATTGTATTAAACATTGTAATATATTTATTCATTTATCAAAGCATTGGTTTATTGGTTATTTTGGTAGTTGCAGGTTAGAGCCGAGAGCTCGTGAGAACCTTTTGGGGTAAAGTCAGACTACAGTTTTTGCAGTTTCAGTTTAACTGAGACATTTTAATTTTTAATTAACAGCGTCTGAAAGCTTGAATGTTATCATTGAATTCAGGATTGAACAAATGAATTGACTTTGAGTTATCCACTCGAATGCTTCTGGACCGGCATCCAAAATCAGTGTAGACATCAAAGCAACCTGGTCCAAGGACTTTGGCAGAAGACACCCCAAATTGTGAACTTACTCGGAAACAACCTGACCTTTCGGGTGCAGAGTAGGTTCCTCGGAAACCTGATACAAGACATGGTCATTATATAACTTCATTCCTTAACTTGATTGACTCGTTAATCTCAGTCTCCATCTGGTTTCTGAGAAATCGCGTAATTGAAATGTCATTTTAATCATTTTCATAGTTTCATTATGTAACGGGTTTTACATACCAGAAAAATTAGCATCTTCGTAAACCATCAGAACGGACCTTGTTGGATGGTTTGAGAAATTCCTGGGGTATTTTGACAATTTTGAGCTTGATGGAGAACCTGGAGAAGCCGACTTTCTAAAGGTGTTTTCTAGCTTTTGGAAGATTGTCCCAGGCATTTCTGTAGATTGATGTTCACAAAGGACTTGTCCAGGAACGATTGTGAAAGCAAAGAGTGAAAGTAGCAGTAAACAGGAATAATAGTAACCCATTTTGAAGCTGAATTTAATTACTTAACGATATTGAGACTTGAAACTGATTCAAATGTAATACGTGTGTAGCTCAAAACGTATAACTGACAAGCTTTTAACTCTAAGCCTGAAGGTTTTAAAGTAGAAACTGGATATGGTTTACACTACAGTTCCAGCACCCTTTTATACCCTCCAAATCAGTTGCACTTAACCAATAGTTAAAACTAATACATTCCGTTATCTGTTTTAGCTAGTAATATTACCTAAGTTAGTGCGTTAAGTCGAAATGGTGAACTGAACTATAGTTACGTATGCGAATTTCTTGTGGTTTGTCTTGTAAGAAACGTAAAACACTTCAATTGCCGTCAATGGCAAGACACTCGTAGGCAAACTGACCAGTGCAATTACGTAAGTAATAGTACAATGAACATCACCCTATATGATGACTTGATGACTTACTGGAAATTATGGAATAATTAGTTCATTAACATGCAGCTTTTAACGAATCCTTGAAAATTCGGGATGTCAAGTTTCCGATGTGAGAACATGTATGAATCCAAATAGGACGAACGAATAGCGGTTTCAGCTTTTTATAGCAGAAACAGCAGTGCAGTCTAATGCAGCTTTGATTCTTTGGAATTGTTTTTTTGTGTGGTTTTTGTTGTGTAGCAAGTAACATTGTTTTTAACATTTTGTTCATTGATTGAATACTATAGTTGTATAGGTTACATTTTACCGTAATCTGATACAAAGATTGATGTAATTTATCGTGGAATGCTTCAGTGAAAGGTAATTTTTTTGTAGATTTCGAGAGTAATCAGGAGAAAGCCGCGGGCATCCCGTACGCGCAAATAGTAATTAACGTTTCTCAACCGTTTGACGTACATTGTTTCAGAGCAATTTATTAGAATAGCATTTCAAAATAATCACGGAATTTGAGGAACGTTTAAATTCTTCGAATTCGTGGGTCACCCCATGAACTAGATAAATGAAATGACACAAATAAAATGTCAAAAATTCCAAAAGGTAAGTTAACAACTCGTAATTGACTTTACAAGTTGTGGCTTCCGCCTGAAAACCCAAGCTCAATAAAGTGCATGAACTTGTGACGTTACACCACGTTCTACACAGTTATCTTCGTCCCGTCAATTAAAAGCCAAGTTAAGCTGAAAGAACTGTCTAAACGTGAACGCGAAATTATATGTGTCATTATGTTGGTCTCCAAGTTTGTGGTTTGTCCATGTTTCGTCTCCCGACTTGTAGAAATAAGTGACCACAAACGTGACACGTCAAAGGGTCGATCGTTTACGGTCTTTCAGAACTACAGTATTCTTCTGAAATAGCAGTTTTTGTATAATCTACAATAAATTCAACAATAAAAAAAACTTTTGAAATAACTCAATGATTCCCAACGGTATAAAAGCCGAATGAAAAACTCGGTTCATCTCATACTCATAACTCTTAACATCAAAACAAGAAAGTCCTACTTAACATTTTCAAAATCTTTGAAACTATACTTTTTAATTGTTCATTAATTACATTGTTAATTACCTGTAATACACATTTCACCATGATTTCCTTTGCATTGACTTCATTTTTCGTACTCGTTACTGCAGTCGTCAGTATCCCATTACCAAATGGGATACAGGTTGAGGGAAAGTTACCTGATGCTGATGCCATTGTATTCAAAGCGGAAGAATCTTCCAGGTCCAACCGGGACGGCAGTACCCGGATGACCCGAAGCAGTTCAGATAACAATGTTCAAACAGAGGAGAACATGTTGAAACTGTACCCCGAATTGAATTATAAGGGTGAGTGAGTTACTTGTTAATTAATTCAAAATATTATTCACGTAATGCTAATTAGGACTATAACTATTTTTCATAGGAAATGAACGAACATTTCGATCCATAGACTGCTCTTCAACATCATCCATTCGAAACGCGTCTTCAGCAAAAGCCTTTGGACACGGTGCATGCTATGAGTTGTACACCAGTCCGACCAAGTGTGAGAAAAGACTAGAGTCTTTGATTGTCAGAACCGGTGATCCAATTTCAAGATTTAATGAAACATTTAATGACAAGGTGACTCATGTTCGACAATGCTAATGTTCAAGTACAATAAAATAAATTATTCTAAACTTTGTAACCCAGCACAAAGCTCAATGTACCAAAATGCCGACTGATTATTATATCAATATCATTAATGAATACTATACAACTATGTTGAAAAGCTAATCAAAATATTAACCGTAAGTAACCGAGCTTAATAATAATTATTATTAAATACCATATATTGTTTAAAACTAAAAGTGGCTTTTGAATCACGGACCACGGACCTTTTTTCGAAAAGTTCAATTTTGTTTACTTTCCTTCCAAATCTTGCATAAGTCGAATGTCGAATCCTCTGTAAGAATTCCTCTTCGCTTTCTCCACTCTGCAGAACGAGCACGATGCATCATTAACAATTAATTAAGAATTAACATTCTTCAAAATACGTCTGTCTGGTCAAGCAGTGATGCACCATTTAAAGTATCGTCATCCATTCGGCGAATCATTATTTATTTAATCAGTGCACAGCACATGTGGTTGTACCTCAAAGTGTCAAAGGCCACGGTGATTGACAAGTCATATAGTCAACACTCGACCTAATAAAATCATAATTTCTATCCATTTTTTTTAATTTGGTGGACACTAAAAAACTAAAATGGACGTCTTTTTAAACTCCTTTATCCTAATTAAGTTAATTATGAACAAATTTTTGTATTACAATGAAAGGCGCACGAGTGCGAGTCCGTACAACTTATTATTGAAATCAACTTTTTATTATCAAAATATAATGTGGATGAGTTCAATGATGCGTTGAAAATTTCAAAATATTTACAAAATTGGAGTTTACAAAATTGCAGATGCAGTTAGTTTTGCGGAAGTTCGATCTTCGATGTGTAACACGACGATTAACATTGTCGGACATGGGTGACCTTGTCATTGAACTTTGCGTCAAAGTTTTCAATGGGTTGACCCGTTCTCACTTTTAAAAAGTCTTTTCTTTTGTCGCAATTAACCTTACTTGTGTACAACTCGTAGCATGCACCTTGTCCTAAGGCTTCTGCTGACGACACCGCGTCGCGAACGGATGACGTTGAAATTGAAACACAATAGTCTGCGGGTCGAAAAGTTAAACTTCTCCCTAAAGAATTACAAGTAATTAGTATATTAGTAGGGCTTTAGCAATATTTTGAATCAATTAAGGAATGGTTCGAATGGTACACTCACCATTACAATTATTGTCAGAGTACAGTTTCAACTGGACGCCCAACGTTTGACTGATACTTCGGGTGATCCGGGTACTGCCATCCCAGACGGAAGATTCCTGTTTTCTGACTAAAATCTTAGCTTCAGGTTGTTTTCCCTCATCCTGAATCCCAGTGTTTGGTGATGGTAATGGATTACTGACGACAGTAGCGACCAGGAGGAGGAGTAGGAAAAATGAAGTCAATGCGAGAGAAATCATGGTGAAAGGTGTAATTAACAATGTAATTATAATAATACTGATAATAAGTTTCAAAGTTCCAGATAGGCTAAGCGCGGGTTGCTTTCTTGGTCTTGTGTTCACAAGAGCTGTTGCAAGTATGAGATTAATCGGGTCCCCCATTTTGCTTTTATAGTAGAAATTAAATTAATTGTCGCGAGGTTTTTTTGTTATTGGAGTTATCAAGATTATTAAAAAATAGTTATTTCAGAATAATTTGTGTTTTATATGATGTTTAAATTTAAACTTGTTTATTTGCGGTCACTTATTTTTACAACATGCCACAAAGCATAGACAACGGACATTGGAGACCGCTTAGTTAATAGTAATGCACGATGCACGACCATTCTTTCAGATGAACTTGCCACAAGAACTGACTGACGATTGTGACGATGACGACTTAAATTTAACGTCACGAGTCACAAGTCTTTTAGTGTGACATGAACAATACTACGTCGACAGTCGAATGTAATTAATGTAGCACATCATACGTCACAACCTCACAACTTACAAAATATTGTCGTGGTTTTGCAGGCGGAAGCCACAGCTTTGTGTGTTATACCTTTGACAATATATTTCATTCAGTTTAAAATGAGTCATACAATTCGAAAGCGAAACTCATTCCGTGGAATCAGTGATTAAGTAAGAAATAGCATATTTTGATCATATTTTTGAAATGAAGCAACGATTGTTAGGATACCAAGCTGATTCATCCAGTCTTCCAGTCTGACGGGACGGGAACACGCATTAATCGAAGCGGAAACGTGAATGCATATTAGTGCACTGATAGTTGTACGTTTTGACATTTCTATACTTTTTTGACATTAGAATTTAGAATCCATGAAACGCAAATTTTTTCAGCTTTCGGACTGTTTTTGTTGAAGAGTTTTGAACTTTACTATGATTTACACAAAGGACAAAGTTTGGCAGCGTCCAATGACCAGCTTATGACGTGAGAACGTAACTGCTACAGAACGCGAGACTTAGAATAACATTTCTCATCACCATCACTCAGCATATTCATATATCGTAGTTCGTAGGTTATAGAGGTTCGTTTTCCTAGGTGAATTTCCTAGGTCCAGAGGGTTTTCGTTTTGGTAAAGGAAGTCCAAAAACTAAAAATTTGGAGATAGGAGAGAGCTGGACAAAGGAAAAACTTGAATAGAAGGGATATAGTGGAGGAGAAAAGCCTGCACCCGGGTGAAATGGTAATCCCGAATCGGGCATCAAGTTCTCAGCTTCGCACTCCTCTGACTGTCAGTCGAGTTTGGACTTGAGAGCGTATACGAACTGTGTTTAAAGCATTGTCCCTTCTTTTCTCCGCCGACGGAATTTCTGAGAGTTTCCAGTCTCAGCACTTGAGCAATTGTGTATTTTTGCTCAGTTTGCTTGTGTAGGATGAACAAACGGAGTGAAGTATACTAAAGCAGGAACGTTCCAGCTTCCAGCGTCCGTGAATATTGCCCTGGAGAAAGCAGGAGCCGCTAAGTTTGTCCAGCTTGTCTGATTTCCCCGAAGGAAGGTTCGATGGAGAGAAACTGGCCGGTCCGAACCACTTTTCTCGATTAGAATTCCGACCGGGGAGTTTCTCTCATCTTTACGATCGTCTTGTCTGTCAAGCGACAAAAGTGCCAACGAAACAGTTCCACATAGTCGAAAAAAAGTCCTGTGAAATCTAATAATACCAAAACCCCACACATAACAGATCCATCGTAAAACACAAGTTAACAACTCCTTCGTCGACCTTATTCCCTATTTGCCAATGTACCAAATGGAAATTACTTGTAGTTCTTTTTCGTGATCTTAAACTAAACAACGTTATTATGTCCTTCGATTAGGGTTTACTCACCTTGTGCACCTTCTAAATTCACTCTTGCGTTTTGCTTTCACTTTGCTAAAATTGTCACAAACTCACATCCATACTTTCGTTTCACATTGCCCCGTTGACTGATTTCGCGACTTTGAAAACGTTGCAAACGCTCAACATTTGTCAAAAATCACAAGAAATTAACGAGTTCGGTTGTAATCCTCATCTCAAGTTTCTTCTCCATTGTCTTTGGTAAGATTTTGTCATTATTATTGTCGTAATTCAATTTAATACAACAATAAATTCAATTGTAGAGGAGTTTAATTGCATTCCACCACAAGATCATCGTCACAGTGAAAGGACGAAAACTCATTCCAAATTGTCCTGTTATGATATGTGAACGAGCCATAATCATTGTCAAAGACACAAAAGGCACAGCAGTTTCATCCCAACTTTAGAAGTTGCTCAAGTGTTTACTTTCAGACGAGACATACAAAATGAAATCAACTTTCTCCTTTCCGTTTCTGAGCTTTTATACTAAAACCTCAATGAGATTTGAAGGTTGTACATAAAAAGCAAAATTTATTATAACTTTGTGAAGTTCTGGTAATTTTCGGTATACAATGGAGTGTAATTCAAGTAGTTCGTGTAATATACTCCAAAAATTCTTTTGAAGGACGCAGTCTCAAGTTGTCGGATGAAAAGGTAAAATGTAGACAAAAAAACTGGGCCGATCTCGAGTCCTCCTTACGGTTTGATTACGTCATTCCAGCTAGCATTTCATTTGTTTCCGAGCGTAATATTGGTTCTGGACAAGGACGACTGGAACTTTGAGTCTGAATGCATATCGAGGAAGATTTACGGCGTGTTGTCTCAAAGTCTCCTTTTTGTTCGAAATTCTAAAATTTCATTTCAAAAATGTTTTTGCGCCTCGTTTTTGCATACAGACGGACAACGGACGGGAACACTGAGACGGAAAAAGAAAGAAATGCTTGAAATTTTAGACGCAGGTACAAAGTGGAGAAATTCCTTTAGGCCAATGTCCAACCTTTCTTCAAGAGGTTAACAGCTTTTTAACGTCGTAAACTTACGCTTTTGCATTCAATAGTTTCAAGTATAGAAAATCTTTTGAAAACTCATGTCATATACGGGGAAAGAAGGAATGCTTGGAAAAGTTCGTGCTGTCAAAAAAAACCCCAGGATGTTACGTCCATACTGAAAATTCTCGCTTTTTTCTGTCACTTTTTCTCTTCTTTTCTCACTCTCTGACGATGATTCGTGTCGTGATATAACTTTCACTTTGCTTTCTCTTTCATGCTCCTCAGAACTTTTCAAAGGGAAAAGAAACTACAAACGTTTTTCCTGGAAACCCAATTGAAAAAAATTGTAACATTTTTGAAAAAAAACAATGTTGAATCCTTTGATGTTGTTTGAGCAAATATGTAGACGAGATCATGCGGTTTAATCGCAATCTTGAAACCAAACGACGTCATTAGTATCTTTTAATTGCGTACTTTGTCTGCGGTGTACGCGGTTATAAGGAAAAACATACTCGTCAAAAAATGCAATAACCAACCTCAACATAAACCACAATGTCCTTGCAAAACGTCAATGACACATTAAGACAAATGCGTTTGGTCAACACACGACCGACATTCCATGTCATTTTTCAAAACTCAAACAGTCTCTCACACATCATATGGCATTTTTATATACGATTCCAGGAAGGTTGAAAAATTGACGGAAAATCCATCCACGACGCTTCAACATTTATTTTCCCTGGACATTCCTTATCTGTCTGTTCAAGGAACTCGTGCAGAAACATAATCATCAGATTTTTATATCATCTTCACAAAATGCGTTATAAATCTTGACTATAGTTACTATCCTTTGAAATCTGCGAACGTTAACTTTCCCATTTCTAAGAAATCACGTTCTATCTTTTGCTTTCTATGAAGCTGTCACGTCATTTTTTTTTGTCAATAAAAGTCAAACCCAGTGTTCACGTTAGGCTTGACAGGAAAGTGGGAACGATGTGGAAGGAATGGATCTCTCGGTTCCATGGACATTTTTTGAGACAAGTCACTTGGAGCGGACAGAAAAAAAAATTCCTGAAAATGCAAACAAGTTTCAAAACAAAAGCAAATGAATAGGAATGGCTCATTTGTAGCTGTGAGATTTGCACAAAAAAACGAAGAGAAAGTTGTAAAAACGGGGTTTTTGGTACTTGGTGACCCGAAAAGAAGCAATCAAAATGAAACAAATACCCTTTTGTTTGAAATGCGATACACAAACTTGCTTTTTTTGTTTTATTGGTTTAATTTCCCATTTGCAAGTCAATTCCTGTTTCGATTTTCCTTTGATGACAAAAAAGCGTCAAACGGGAGTCTCAATGTAGAATAATGACTTGGATCCTCTCTGATAAAAGGCCATTAGGGAAATCCGTCTCGGGAAGGAATTTAATTAAAGACAAACACTTTAAGAAAAAGACGGACGAGAGTAAGTTGAACTGGTTTGGGGGCATTTAAGTCGTTAGACCGGAAGAAGCGACAAGAATTTCCCCCCAGTTTTAATGGACACACAAGCTTTTAAAGAAACAAAAATACGCTTGGTTACTGCTTTTACAATATTCGTGAAACGCGAAGTTATTCACTGGAACGTTGGAAGCGTTTGGGTTTACGAAATCTGACAGCTTGACAAGAATCTGAAAAATTTGCAAGGCAAATCCAACAAAAAGGCAATAGAGCGTAACAATTTATAATGGATTTATTCTATTTATTACACACAAACTGGGAACCAACCCGGGATCCCGAGAATATTCGTTTTTTTATGTAAGAACAATCTCTTAGATTCACTCCGAAATGAGTCTTTCATAAAAGACCTTGGCCTTTGACGAGTTTGACCTTATTTGTTAACGTAACGGAAATTCCCCTATCGCTCTCCAGCATTGTTACTGGAAAAAAAGGTTACAAGGTGTGACTTCTTTTCCTCTTTTATCTCTGGTTTTCCTTGTGCCGTTACGGGATCTTCTTCAACAAACTTCCTCCTTTTGTACTTTCTCCATCCGGAAAAAACTCGGGTTTTACCCGGGCCTTGGGACTTTCTGATTTCAGACACAGATGTGCACTACCCGGTGCCAACAGGAAAGAGTCTAACTGATCATGAAGCTTGTAATTGCATTGTCAGACGTGTTTTTTGTCCAAAAAAAAACAAACCCAACCTGTTTTTGCTTGTGCTGGAGATTTTGTTACGTTGCATTACGTGGTCGATCAGTCTGAAATGTAATGCTGTGCAGGGCAAACTTCTTCATACGTCCTCCTTATCCTTCTTGAGCATTTGAGTCAACGAATGACTCAACTTGACGTTGTTGTGTGTTTCTACTTTATTGTTCTTAAATACCCGCTTTCCCATGCTTTCCAGTTCTCTCCAGTTCTAATGTTGCGCATAGTGCATGGTTTGGTTATTTACGAACAATTTATTGCAGAGAATTTCCAGGAGGAAAAGTAGAAGAATAAAAAGAAAACCTCTTTTGAATTGTCTGTCACCCCAGCCTCACCTCCCACACTCACAGCCCACACACCCGCGAGTTAATGAGTTTTCTTCAACTTGTGCTAATTACTATCAACTTTGCACTGTTAATTTTTATTTGAGATGTCTATTTCTCTTGAATGCCCATGGGCTCAAAACAAAACAAGTCAAGTTCTAATCTCAAAATCCTTCACATTTACGACTGACTTTTCTTTTTAAAAACGTCTGAGAGGCACTTTGTTTATGAGACGAGACGGCCGACTCGTCAAAATCCCTTGAATAATGATCCCAATTACACATTGCTAGTTAAAACCACTCGTGTGTAATTATGTAAACTGGACTTTCTCAAGTTCTCAGGAGAAAATGAGAGGAACGGAAATTAGCAATTTCCTCTTCAAAATGCTACAACTTAATTCTCTCTAGCGGAAGTTACGTTACGAATGAGTGAAAGTTGCCTCATTTCATCCATATTCCTCCATGTCATTCCATGCTGGTAAGAAGCAGGTTGAACTTTTAAGCTTTACTTTTCTCACGTCTTCAAAAAAGTGTTGTATAAGTTTACAAAATTAGTAAATTCTCCTTGAAAGTACGAATTTTGCTCGGAACCTTAAGGATTGCGAATTCTAAGAGAAAGCTGCTAGGTAAAACCGTGACACATGATTTTGATCGGAATGCCCAACAAATGGTGCAAATGACGTCATTGCATTAAGGCGTCAGCTTCAGGCCACCACACACTCACACTGTCCAATTTATACTCTCATAGAAGATGTTCATTGTTCAAAATCAGTTTTTCCTTCTGGTGAGTTTTTAGAAATGGACGTTATATGAGTTTTTGTGCCAGCCTTGCTGTGAAAGATTCCTTTTCACATTCAGCCTGTCTGTTTGTGGAAACGTGTGGTGGACTGGTGGATTAGATTTTATACTCGTTGGATGATGTACAAGAGAAAGAAGATTGTGCTGTGAATGTGAGGATCATATTGATGATTTCAGGGCGTGATGATTGGCTCGCGGCGTGAGAGATTGGCACTGTGGTGTGTCCTCTACCTTCTACTGTTCCAAGGGCCCTTGGGAACGGGTGGGCAACTCAGCATCAACACCACGACTGGAACTTCATCTCCAGGCACTGGCCTCGGTTCCAAACGCAGCACTACGAGTTCCGACTCCGCCTGTCCTGTCGGTCACTTTGAATGTGTCATCAATTCAGCCCTTTGCGTCCCACAATCTGCTATATGCAATGGGAAAGTGGATTGTCCTGACGAATCCGATGAGATTGATTGTGGTAAAGTGTTTATAACTTTCTAAAATTAAATGTCTACTGAATTAAGTCCCCAGAATAAAAAAAAGGGATCGAGAAATCTGACCATGAAAATCACGAACATGAATCCTTGGCATCCATTACGACAGGGATGAAGGATTGATTGCGTGCAAATGCAAAAATCTGGAGAAACCCAAGCTCCGATAAAAATGTAAAAGGCGTGTCTCCGTCTCCAGTTTTTTCTTTTTGTCCTCTGGAAAATTGAATAGAATTCCTTAAATCAAATTCTCTGGACGCTACGCTGAAGAACGTAATTCGTAATTTTAACCCATTCGCATCACAATTCCAACACGAATCAAATTAACTTTTTCTCATGTTCGTGATCGTGATTTAGTACGATTTTGAATTTTGTATAACAAAGGAATGAATTTTTTGTAATATTCTTAATTGATTTGGTATTGAAAAATCATTTTGTATTACAGAAAACATTCACGACAAGAAATATTGGGATTCTTTCTTTCAAAAGCGTCCCGGAGCTGACGTGGATAAAGGGGAGACTTGCAAATGTAAATGGTTTGATGTAATTTTCAAACGAGACAAAAATTGTAACTTCTTTTTTAAAAAAACTGGAATGTTTCACATTGCCCCTGCTTGCAGACAAGTTACGACCCGAGGATAAGAAGAAACTACGTGACAAACCCGGGAACGTAACGTTCACAGACGGGGAAACGTTAGGCGGTGGGAGCGGTGTGGGTTGTCACTGTGCTTCAGAAAAGCTCTTCTGTCACAATTTGCATTTGGCTAATCTGAACATGATCCCTTCGGAAGTGGTGTTCCTGTAAGTCCCAAGTTTCCACTTAAAATACATTTCCAAGTCATTTTAGGGATTCAGTGTGTCGCCTAGTCTTTTTCCTTTAGTCATCTTTACACTTTACACTTTACATTTAACTTTTCTTTTACTACTTGTGAAATGAAAGTCTGAAAGTCAGTGTCGTCCTCAGTCCGCATCTTGCACAGTGCCAATGTTTGTGTATTTGAAGCACGTCACCTTTTCGTGTCTGAACTTCCAGTCCAAAATCATACCTTCTGGCTCGGGATGAAGGACTGTTAGGAATATAATGTCCCTTAAAAAGTACACATGGGAGTAAGTATACATAGTATAATAGAGTTAACTATAAGTATATTTGGGTCGTGCTTTTGGTTACGGCTCTTGTCTTTTCCTGTCTTATATAGTAATGTAATGAAATTAAGGTGATGAATGAGTCCGAGTTGGTTTCAGGGATAGAGCACCAAAGGCGGTGAATTAAGTGGAGCGAGATGTCATTTCGTTGTTGATAAGAAAGCTTCATATAGTTTCGGATCTGAACATTGGAACGTTTCCGAAATTTGTAGACCTGCTTTCCCTTTTCATCCTCGTTTCCCCGTACCTTACTGTTCTTTATATTGCAGCTTCAGGGCCAAAAACTATAGGAAAAACTTAGTTGTGAGACAGAAGAGAGAGTCAAGAGCTTGCTTTATCATTTGTGGCACAAAGTCGAGTGCATATTTTGTATTTATGATTATGGTTTTGTGAGAGACTATTATAAGGGTCCATTTTGGGTTGAACGCTCACGCAATAAAAAGTCTTGTCAGCTACTTTCTCCAGCTTGCAATGGATGCGAACCCATTAAAAACGTGGCTCAGACCACAAAACAGAATGTGGCAAACAGATGTTCTCTCAGGGAGTTTCCAAAGTCGTAGTATGCCTTTTGGGTCCGTTTTTGCACGACAAAACGAAATGCTCCAATGTCCAATGTCGAAAATGTGATTTTGGGTTCGGTTTCCGACAACCACGTTTTCATTTCAGGGGTTTATTGTAATCAGGCTTCCATTTGACTAATTAAAAATTAATTACAGAACGTTGCACCCTCACTATATTGTCAATCGTAAATGTTAATCAGTTAATCTTGTTTAAAGTTTTGATTACAATTTCTTTTAAATACCCTAATAATACCCGTCTTATTTTTCCAGGGATCTCAGCGGGACCGTTGTGGACAATTGGAACTTGAATATATTTGTTCAGCTGAATTCACTGTACGTTTTTTAAGACGCATTTAGAAAGCATGTTCTGCATCTTGCTATTGTATTATTTTTAATCTGGACGCAAATTCGGTTCAGAATATGAGTTAGCTCTCGAAAAAACCATGATATGGGCAAAAAGAAGCGCTTTCCAAATGACTCAAATGAGCTTATTTTCCTGCTTACTAATTTGCATGAAGTAATGAAACAACTGGGAGATGCGGGTTTTATGGGGAGAAAGAAACCGAACCGTTCCCATTCTATTCTTCAAGGTTGAAATTCCGCATTTTACTTTGCCGACGGTCCAGAATGTTTTTTTGCCTCATTTACCCTAAGAGATATCAATTATCTGCAGCTGAGCTGTTCCGGCTGCTCATTTCGTTATCCGTTTTTCTGAATTGCGACAGTTTGCTTGCGACTTGAGTCGGATTTTCTCCATTTTACTCTGAACTTAAGATGAAAAATGACTGGAATGAATCTGTCGTTGAAATAACTGATGCCTTTGAGAATATTTCTTTATGGACTTCTCAAATGTCTTCATGACAAGATTTCGCACTCAATCTCGATTAATAACTTGTAAAAAAAGTTGGTAATGAGCTCCTAAATCCCTTTGCCTTAGAGGATCAAAGGTATACTTTTTCCAACAAGAACAAATGGATCCGATCTAAAAATATACGTTTTGATTCTCCAGTATCTTTTTCCAGACGGGCAAATTCCCTATGCGAATTCATGTCAATAAAGTTTTCCAAAAAGTTTTTCTTTATAGTCTTGTCGAAATCTGAGACGTAGAAAATTCGACAAAACCTGAAAAACCAATCTTACAAATGGGAGAAAAACGCAAACCATCCCTCACCTGAAAAAAACTGATTTTTATCCTCAAAAAAATGTTTTACGAGAAAAGATCACCAAGTCAAAAAAGCACGTCAGAATTTATGTTTTTCCCTCACTAACAAGTCGTTTGTTCTTCCTTTTACACGAATTGAGAATGTGTTTATTACACCTGTCGCACATCAACTCTGCTTTCACTTGTCGCATTTCCGAAGATGAAAACCTTCCTAGGAAAATCCTCTTGCTTAATGTCCAAATCTCCTCCAACCTTGGACCTCTGAGAGGAAATCAAGGGGTGGAGCAGGGCCTGGCTTGAAAGTCATTTTGTACAAAAATAATGATACCACTACCACAGGGACCTTTTCAGCACAATCACGTCCGTTAAGTACGTGCCGAAACGAAAGTTGAGTAAATATTCAGATTTCTTGCAATCTCATCACAAAAACTGCGATGACAAGCTGACAAGAACTCAAAGGTGGGATGGGAAAGTACGTTTAGTTAGTGTTCATCCGGTTCATCTCGCACGTACTATTACACTGGATTGGAACATTACTGCGTAATTTACAACGGAGAAAAGAAAGCAAATTTATGACTCGATCCTCCCCGGTTTTCGATCCTCAATCTCCCTGCATCTTCTCTTATATTTTGCTACATGGCTTCTTTTACATGTAAACATGTAAATGACTTTGTACGAAAAAAGTGAAAACGAAAGCCGGAGAAGAGGTTTCAAGTGGAAATCAATAAGTGTAAATGGGCCGTTGTCAGACGACCGCATAATAAATATGAGGATGCATAATAAACCCGTGGATAATAAATGCACCTGTGGTTAACGGTGAAAGCAAGCTGTGGCCTTGTGTGTAAAATGCCATTTCATATTCACACTTGAGAAACCTCTTGTTGTGGCTTTCCTGGGTATATATTCCTTTCCATGCACTTTCCCATGTGAAATTGTTGGGGTATGAGCTGTAGGCTTTGCAAGCATGTTCAAATTCAACTTTAGAGACGGTATAAAATGCAACAAAAGGAATATTTGGTGAAAGGTTGGTTACATTTTGTGAATTTGTTGCGTGGGCATCAACAGGATTATGTCGAGTTGCTCCCTGGAGCGGATCTCTCCAGCTACTTTCACCAACCTTACTAATCTCCAAGTGCTGTAAGTCTTTCCGCTCTTGTTGGTTTTAGTATTACCATTTTAAGGATCATTCTAGAATATTTCAGCGCGAATACAGTCTCAGGCTCAGCTTTACACATTTCTATATGACCAATTACGTCACACATTTAGCACAGCTATTTTGCATGACAGTTTGCAAATCCCATGAAAAGAATAGCACATCATTGTACTGTTAAAGGACTTGTGATTTCATCCGGTGCTGATATACAGGAATATAATTTTGACTGTATATAATATAAAAGGTTCCTTGCAAGCAACAAGCTCAGCATGATTTCTCCAGCAACTTTCTCCAGCAATGGTGCCCTCAAAAGACTACATTTGGGCTACAATCGTATCTCCACTTTGACATCAGAGTCCTTCCAAGGTCTGACTCAACTTGAGGAACTGTAAGTGGATGAATTGTCCCTCTTTTTGTTAATGTTGCCATTTTCCGTTATTTTTTTGAAAGAAGAAATGTATACTGCTTGATTCTTTCTCTGGATCCTTTTTCTCTTATTTTTTATACTGGTCCAACCGTTTTTCTCTTTCTTCCATGTCAAAAGTTTGGTTTTGCGACCCAAAAGTTGGAGACAAGACCAATTTGTCTTGTCTATGAAAATGTCTTATCTCTTAATGTGCATATGGCTCACAAGACTAGACTCATGTAATAAGAACCCTTCCCTTTTTTTCACATGAAGGCTACTTTCCCTGCTATCAACTTTTTTTCACAATTCCTTTACGTAATATTCAACTACTACCTTTTCCCGTAACAAACCTTAGAACGTGACAGATTTTTTGACAGACATTTTGAGAAAGAAAGAAAAAACTAAAAAGTTAAAAAAGCAAGTTGTAATAAATTTTTCTTGAATTCTACCGTTTTCTCGAACGACACAAAGTGACATTTTTTGAAACAATGTTCAGAGACTTGCGACATAACAAACTGACTGGGAAGGAGATGAGGATCTTTGCTATGATGGTGAATCTTCAAATTTTGTAAGTCAATTCAAGTCCCATTTTAATAACGTATTTCTATTTTGGAGGTACTTCATTTTAATTACGGAAGATGATTATTTTTATAGGAAAATTTAGTAGTTTTATTAAAAGTTTTAAGCTTTCGGTTGGGGTAAATCTCCAATTAATATTTCTGTTCTAGGCATTTGAGTGACAATGAGATTACAGAAGTTGTACCGGAATTCCTCATTGGAATGGAACGTTTGGAAACACTTTCACTTTCGAAAAATAAGATTGAGTCATTGGAACCACACACTTTTGATGGATTGGAAGCGCTGAACCATTTGTAGGTTGATGTACTTTTATTAAAACCATTGGAATTTTTGAAAAAACAATTCATTTTCAAAATTCCATCCTAATTTTGAAATCTTCACATTATTTCAGGTATTTGTCCTGGAATCGTATACGAGTTTTGAAAGATGATGGTTTTTGTCATCTTCGAAATCTACTTAACCTGTAAGCAATTTTACCTTGAAATCAAATAGCTAGCCTTTTTTCGATTATAATTTTTACAGAAGTTCTCATCATTCAGCCAATCTCTTTTTGTTAATCTAGGAACCTGAATGATAACGGAATCATACAAATCAGTCCTACGGCGTTCTCATGTCTGGACAACTTGCAGTCATTGTAAGTTCCAAATAAATGGTAACTGTTTAATGTTATGTGAATGTTTCCATTTTTATAAGGTTTCCTTATCGAAAGAACTTGCATTAATGTAAGAAAAAAGTTGGTAAATTATGAACACTTGAACATTCAATACATGAAAATGGGTAGAAGACAACTTTTCCTATCTCAATTTAACGGGAACCAACTTTTCTAAGGTTTCCCGTCGTATTTCACTTGTTAATTGAAATGCTTTGTGTCGTTTTCTTGCTTTTCTTATCGGGAACTTAGGAATTTGGAGAGAAATCGATTTGGTGAACTTCCTCATGCAAGTCGTATCTTCCAAAATCTTACGGAATTGCAGCACATGTAAGTCGTTTCCTTTCATGATCTCTGTTGTTTGTTGTCGTTAAAATTATGATTATTACACCTGTTTGGTTCATATTGTCGCAAAATTGGATTTATAATCAGGTAATCATGTAATCATGTTAATAAACCCAAGACTCTCAAGACCAAATCGCGAACTAATATCAAGAATTTTTGAAAACTTGAGTAAACAAAACAAATACTTTACGGATTACGGACGAAGATCACTCAAACAACCCAACTCAAACAGATTACGAATTGTAGCATTTATACCCGTTTTAAGCCAATAATACAATCGGCGACTCAGATGTGAATGAACTGAGTTTTTTAAAAATTGTTTCAACACCAACACTTTTATTCATACGACAAAGTTATACAATCCTGGAACCTGGAAGGGACGAAAAGTTCTCCAATGTTGAAATGTTTCCTAGGTCTTTGAAAACCACCCGTGCCCTGAAGAACCTAACTCTTGTGAACTCGGTTCGTACTCGGATGAAGACACTATTGCCATAAATTACACAAGGCTTTAGTAGATAAACGACTTTATATTTGAGTTGTGAGAGTCCTTTCCCCTGTGACCTGACCAGTCAAAAATGGACTTTTATAAAGAAGAGCGACAACTTTTCGTTTTTTATAGTATGGAAGTCCAGTTTATTTTACTTCGTCTTCCTAAAGTCTCTTATCATTAGTACAGTGCAGTCGGTCAGAAGATAAGAGGCAGATATAGGTACAAGGCTCAACTTTGTACCATGGTCTCAGTTTTTACGCGAAGGTCCCGGTCCGGGTAACGCAACGGTCCCGGTCCTTTTTGGAAACGTTAACGTATAAAGACTGATGGTTCATGAAACGGTTGACAGTGTCTAATTGGGTTGAGACATGGTTGAGCTGGCAAATGGATCCTTGTCATAGGATTATACTCACACTATGAGACCTTGACAGACACTTCCCATTAATTTCCCGTTGGTTCATTTTCTCCTATATTGTCTGTATGTCGTTTATTTCAGTAGTGGGGATGATGATTGGGAAATGAAACTTGTGAAGGGAGTTAAGTAGTTTTGAAAAGGTGAGAGGAGATGGAAAATGGAATACCTTTCATGGTCGGTATGTCAGGAGACATTTGTTCCTTCTCTCAAAAGAGACACTATGAAAACCACTCCAAAACCCACAAAACTGTTATATCCTAGTTTTGTATGTAGTCAGTAACCGAACCGAAAATGTAATTTGCTCCGTAAATTACCAACAAAGCGCCCATTAACACCCTAAATGGACGGCATCATTGAAGGGCGTGGAATTTTCTTCAAATTCCGTTCTCAATAATGAATTGTCCGAAGGCTACCCGAATGAGTTGTGAGCCAAGTGTCCTGGAGTCCAAAAGTGTTTATGTGACACACATTGACTTGAGAAAGAAGCACAAGAGGAAGTGTGAGAATGAGATAAAATGCACAGGGGAAACCCACTTTAGTTTTATGACCTGAAGACCTTACACCGTACGCTAAATTATGACCAGATTAATAAAAAAAGGACTTTCTTTCTTTAAAAAACTACCAAAGTGGTCCAGAGGGCGGACGGACATATAGTGGAAACTGGAACCGCACAATAAAAAATCATCAAGGATGCAACTCGCGAATTCGTGACATGGACATGAGAATTCTAAGCATTTTTTCTCATATTAAAAACCTTCATTCACAGATACTTCGACCAGTTTTGGATGTGCTCTTGGTCACCTCACGTCCGCTCCTGTTTACCAAAAGGTGATGGGATTTCTTCCGTGGAAAACTTGCTGGATAACATCATTTTGCGAACTTGGTACGTGAAAGCATCATATTGAAGTTGCTTTTTGAACTGTTTACTCCCGTTTGGTACTGTGTAAATACTAAATACTACGTATCACAGAATCCAAACGTTGGATCGTTTATAGCCATTTTGTGTTCGATCTGTCTTGTCAAGGTCATTCCATCGTCTATTGTTACGATTTGCGTTTATATTTGACCTATTGCCTCGAGAGATCCTATTCCGTAAATAATTCCTTGTGATATGAATGTTATGTACTAGCTAAAGATGGATTTTTGTTGTAATACTTATAACCGTAAGTTTGATAGTCATAGTAAGAGAAAAGTTCTGGTTCCCTTTTGACTTGAACTGACTACTTGTTTACTTCGGATACGGGTATTTTTGTTGAGTTTCCGAAGTTTTTGTGGGGTAATTCGTCTCTGTTGCTGGTACAGTGTGTGGCTGATGGCGGTGGTGGGAGTGGTGGGCAATTTGTTCGTGATTGTGAGTCGGATGCTGTTTCGAGAGAAGAATCGCGTCCACTCCTTCTACATTAAAAACCTCGGCTTTGCGGATCTTCTCATGGGTATCTTTCTCCTTTCCATTGCATTCCATGACGTCTCATTCAGAGGGGAGTTTCTCGCCCATCAACATGCTTGGCGACACTCGCTCACTTGTCAAGTCTCGGGTAAGTTCCTTTCAATTTATAGACAAAAAATTCCGAGATGGTATTTTAAGGATTCATGATTTTACGGCCCGAGATTGACCTTTGATACGAAACCTTACGGGTATATGTTAGGAATGCTGAGCACATTGAGTTCGGAATCTTCCGTGATGATCCTGACACTAATCACCCTGGACCGGTACTTGTCAATCGTGCGTCCATTTGCGGAACGTAAGAACGCTATGTGTCCGGCTGTGACGATCATTACAACTTTGTGGCTTGTGTCATTCCTCCTCTCGTATGCTCCATTGGCATACTTTTTTGGCGAGTATTTCGGTTCGGATTTCTACACAAGCAACGGACTTTGTCTCCCACTTCACATTCACAATCCATACGATCAAGGATGGGAGTATTCCTTCTTTCTTTTTGTTGTTCTCAACTCGATTGCATTCACATTCATCTGCTATGCGTATTGGCGAATGCTCCGTATCATCCAGAGCTCCTCATTGACCATCCGGTCCACCCAACAGAAGCAAGATGGAATGCTCGCCAAGAGATTTGGATTAGTTGTCCTCACGGATTTCCTTTGTTGGGCTCCAGTCATTGTCTGTAAAACTTTGGCCATGTCTGGAATCAAGATCCCGGCAGATTTGTACGGTTGGCTGGCTGTCTTTGTCTTACCAGTCAATTCAGCTCTCAATCCTGTCATTTACACTTTGACGACGAAGATGTTTAAACAACAGGTGAACTCTTTAGTACTTTCTTCTTATAATTATTAATCAGCTCGTATCCAGTAAGCAAATCGGTGAGAAGCGAATGCGAACAATATGAAAATTAATTAATTGTCACAGGTGACCCATTTGTCAGTCGGATTCCGTAAGAGACTCGGAATGCCCGTATCCGAAGCAGATTCAATGATGACGTCCTCGTTGTTTTACCGGAACAGAATTTCCAGGGTACATTTTACTATGACTTTGAAAATTAACTAACCTTGTCACTTTTATTTAACGAAAAATCCCCGTTTTTCTTGTTCTATAGACAATGACAACATCAATGGGAAATTCGGTTGCCCATCCTTCAAAAAGCAGCCGAATGGATCACAGAAGAAACCGAGACTCGACCTACGCTACGTCAAATTCAATTTGCGTCACTGCTGGAGCTAACGGTCAAGTGCACCCGGTTGAAATGACGGAACTGAAATCCTCAGGAAATCCAGTTCACATGTGAATCAAAACCTCCGAGATTATCTGATGAGATGAGAATCATACCCAAAAAGAATCCTTTACCCCTTCATCGCTTTCATTGTCTTATAGAAAAGAATTCTATGTACTTAACTCTTGGTGCGCATCTAATTAAATGTAATAATCTTATTACATTATATGATATGACAGCATTTTGTGTACCTGCGCTGTAAAAAGGCTCTATAAAATTGTGACCTCTGGAAACTGGATGAATAAAATTTGTGACTTGGAAGAAATCGGGATGAACTTCCTCCACAAATCGAACAACTTGAGATTTTCAGTACATTGCATTGCATGGAAAAGGAAATGGGAAGTAGCGTGTGTTTGCTCCTACAGCCACAGAGTCTTAAGCATTCAGATCCATCTTGGATGATAGCCAGTCAAGGGTAGGAGATGAGATCATTTTTCTCACAGCGGGCATTCCATCCCGGGTCTTGTGACCAGAGGCACTTTCCCTCTTATGATAAATGTTCTTATGCTTGTCCCGAAGAAGTAAAATTACGTCATGATCATGATGACTTCATTTTTAGGCTTTTCTGATTTCAAATGAATTCGTGTTTATTACAATCTGTGACGATCTGTAATAAGCTGATGATACGTATTAAGATCGAAAATTGACATAAACTTCAGGCGCTGTCCTGATTTGACACTTTTGCGTCTCAGTCGCAATTCATTAGTAAGACTGGTAAAGATAAAAGCAAACAGGAAATTACGAGACATTTAATGGGGATGGTTGGGTCTTGAATACACGGGACAGGAATGGTTATCAATCTACGTTGACGGTGTCCGGCTGTCACTCGCACCACTTGTATGTACATAGAAAGCGTTCCATTGTAAGTGACGACACCGTGACCTTCAATTCGGATGCGACCTAAAATCAAAAGACAGAAAGGAAGACAGACGACATTTCAATTTGTCTTCAATACCCGCTTGCAGATGAAAGGACGTCGAGCATTTGTCACCCAGATTTTTTTTAGCATAGCCACAAATTAACCTTGACTAGAGTCGATAGTCGACGACAAGAAGTGCTTTGAACGAAAATTGTCCATTCCGGACGTTCCGGATACGTCACTTACTCCTGAACGGGTAGTTTATTTCATCTTGTTTGATTTGCCTACAAGAGAAGAAGAGTCATATGGCCAAGACAGATTTACGACAAAGGGTAAAAAAGGCTTTATTTCCAGGTATTGACTTCCCATTTGCCACAGACTGGGCACTTTTATACTTCACACAACCGACATTTTTTTTCAGTATGACTCCTTCAGAGTTGAATATTATGGTCTTAAAGGAGTATTCTTATGGAATCGTTGTCGTCGTCATTGCGTCCAAGGTTTTTTCTTCGTCCTTTTCAAAAAAGCTCCTTTTTAGCTGTCAAGTGGACCTCCTCGTTTGCGTCTTTTACTCTGCATCTGATCGGTCAGGACGAGCGCTTTTATTTATTCTCCACAGCTCTTCTCATAAATCATCACTCAAAAAGGAACTTGATGACAAGACAAGACAACTGCGGGTGGCCATCTCAAAAACCAGGGTAGAATTCCTTGCCATTTCCTGTCCTCCCGTCACAAGTTTTCAATTTGCAGACATTTTATTTCTCCTCCTCCTTCTTTTGGTCCTAGAATACCAAGAACCAGCATCTTCATCCTTAAACTCTCAAATCTCAATAAAATACAGAACCCATTGAAAAACTACAATCCTTATCCCTGAAACAACATTTTTTCTGTTTTTTCTTGTCTTCTTTGAAAACTATTCGCAAGAACTTCTAAATTGTAACAACTTCTTCACTTTTGTTTCAGACCTTACGAAATCAACGCTGTCTTGTTGTGTTCTGGTTCTTTCCTTTACTTTCCTTTTTGTCTTTATTGGAATCTCTAAGCATTAGTCTTTTGGTCTCGTTGGGCAAACGACCTTGTGTCGACCTACAAAAAAGATAGAGCTTAATCCAGAAAACTCTGACTTTTCCCATTCTATACTTCTTAGAAATTCTGTTTCATGTTGAATTTTTACTACTCTGTAACTCACTTATACTTATCTCAATAGTAAGCCTGTAAAATCCCTACAATTTATTCTAAATTGAGTTTTAAATGGTACGAAAGGAAATTCCTAATGATTTAATGTGACTTTCTCTCCGGATCAGTTTTGTCTCCCACAAAACATTCACATACAAAAAAGAACAATGAGAATTATTAGTAATGCTAAAAAAACCCTGAAGAATTGTGTTTGCTCTCTCCTCTTCTCGGAGAGAAACGGTAGGTCTTGAAGATATCGAATTTGGTAAAGCAATAATTCAAGTTGAGAATTCCGATTGTACTCGATTTCTTCACAATTGGCAATTTGGGTTCTGATCCTGGCACCAAAATCCCTTTTTGCAATAAATACAATGGGGCCCACATGAACACACAATATCACAATCGTTTTGTTCTATGTAACTCCTCCGGTTTGAAACAACAATTTCTGGCTCAAGCGGAAGTCGCCTATCAACTCCATAATTTATGGACTATACGCATTGACAGTTGAAAGATGGTCATATAAAAAGAAGAGTATGAGGAAGACAAAAGCCAAACTCACCCAATGCCAAACCAAACCACACTCACACAATCTTAAGTTGAGTGGAAACGAGTTAATAAGATTATAGCACGTATATAAAGCTATAATAAACCGATATAGTAGTAATTGTCATCAAAACTAACATAACAAAGCACAAGGCCAAATACAGAAATAAGTATAGAGGGAAAGTGTTATATAGTGTGCACAATTGATTTTCCATTAAGTACCTCCTCAGTCCTCCTTGCACCTACAAGATTTATTAAACTCACATCTTCACTTTGAAGATGACGTCACTTTCCTCTTCAATGATTACGATTTGACAGCTCTGATGAAGATGATGCCCTTGAAATCATGGGTTCCCGGATTTCCGACGACTCACAATTTCAGGTCTTGTAAAGCCATGGAAAGGTGTAATTCTGGTGCCTTGAGTACAGGTAATTCAGCTTCGTGAAAGTGACCTCAAACTTTATTAATATTCATACCGTGAAGTTCACCTCCTATAAAAAGCATTACAAAGTTCCAACAAACCAAAAACGTTTATCTTTGGTTCCTAAATTACCCTGTTTTCGATTAGAATCCGTTGAGATAACCCGACTTGATCATTTCTTCCGTTTATGAGAACGCGTTCATAAACGTAAACATAAAATACAATGGGGACGAAGCAACCGGGCACCAAATTGGATCTTCAGGAATGAGAGAACATTGTTGTCCAAAACCTGTACTTTATATTTTCGTCGTGACCCGATATTCGAAAACTTTTCCTATTCTGATTAGACAAAACCTTGAGAAAGTTTACGAGATTTCAGATCTCCAGCAAAATTAGTATGCCCAATCAATATAAAATATACCCAATAAATAATATGACGCAACTATAAGTCGAATATAAAATAACTTAAAAAAGTAAGTGTTTCACGCAGTTAACTATAGTAAAAGGTAAAGTAGGAGCCTTGGAAATAATGATGTAATCGTGTAATAAACTCTTGTATGAGTGAAAACGAAAAGTGAATCTGTGAATCAAGTGGTTTAATGAATTCAAGTTCAACCAAGGAATCAACGCAGTGGATCAGCGGATGGTTAAAGTTTAATTTAAATTACGTCATTTCATTGATTGATGAAAGAATGCATTATAAAACCTCCAAAAAAGAATGAAAATGAAATTAGCATGCACGTTTCTTAAAAAAATGCCAGCAAGCTTACAAAGATACGGAACCACCTGCAGTTTTGAAGTCATAAATCAAAATACAAGAAACGGAAGGCAAGAGGATGTCATCTGTACTTGCCAAGCTGACACAAGAAACCCAAAAATGGACTACTGCAATATATTTTATTCAAACAAATCTGGCACAGCATGGTGACGAGTGACGATTGTGCGGTTGTCGGTTGTCCACATTTTCCGTCAAAAACTGACATTTTCTTGTAATAACTCGTCTAATGTGGATATCACAACGGAATTTTCCTAAGTAGGGCATTGTATTGTAGTCAGTAAAGTCTCAAAAATGACGTCATCTCATGTTAATGTAACCACACTACATTTTAAAAAGAAATAAAACCACATATAAATTACGAAAAATAAAATAACCAAACAAGAACCAGGAAAACATGTAAAGAATATTACTTTTTTTGCCTTGAAAAAAACACGAATCAGTTTTTGCAGAAATGAAGAAAGTTTTGCATGCTGAATTTGCATGTTAATTAAATTAATTCATTGTGCGTAATTATTAATATACTAATTCATTTAATCTCCATTAAAACAATATTAGAATGCTCGGATTTTGGAACATGCGTTTCGGTTTGTGTTTATGGATTGTTCATTTCGCGACCCATTCATCCTCAGCTCAGAATGGTAAAGAACAGTAATTATGAAAGTATAATGGCGTATTGCATGTGATTTTAATTAGTTCATGTTAATTAATTCATTTGTGTGTAGTCGGAGTACAAAAGCCCGTTTTGGGTGCACCAAAGAAATCAATAGAAGTGAAAGTGAATGACTTATTGTTAATCATGTGCTGGGCTAAACATGCAGACGAAATCAATCTTGAGAAGCAAGGTTACAGTGGAACTTTGGTAAGCTTATGACACGAATGATACAATCGTGATCATGATTATGATTACTAAATACTGATTACATCATTTTTACAGAGTAGCTTAGGTTTCACTACGGAAAAGCTTCCACGCGATGAATTCAATAACCAAACGATCTTTGGAGAAGTTATCCGTGCTGCGAGCCGTCATGATGGCACGTACATTTGCACGGGTACGAAACGGGGATTGAGAACTGAAAGAATCGAAATCAAAGTCCAAGTGTTGGGATCATCTCCTTCATCCGGGAATCCCGACCTGAAATCTGGGGCTTTCATCGGTGGCATGTCAATTACAATTGCAGTCGTTACTTTACTCGTCATTTGGATTTTGTATGAATTTTTCGGAAGGAAACGTAATGGATTGACGAAAGAAGAAATTGAAGAATTCCTTTTGGGGAATCGTGCGGCTATTCGAGCTGGGGGTTTTGCAAATGAGAATGCTGCTTACATGCCGTACAACAACACTTACGAGATTCCTAAGCATAAACTTTACGTCGGTAATTAAGAAATTACATCAATTATTATATAGTGTTACCAATAACTTTAGGAAAACAGTTCAATAACTCCCTATCTCCTATGACTCGTATCGAATAATAATTAGTAAAAATGAATTGTCTCAGACCGCGATCAAGTTCTTGGAAGCGGTGCATTCGGTCAAGTGTTCAAAGGAACCCTCAACAGTAAAACCGTTGCTGTCAAAACCGTAAAACCCGGAGCGGACAAAATGTCCTTGAAATCCTTGCTCACTGAACTCAAAATTATGACCCACCTTGGAAGTGCAAGTCATCCGAATATCGTAACTTTACTCGGAGCAGCCACGAAGGATTTGAATACTGGGAATGTTTACATGATTGTTGATTTCTGTCCCATGGGCAACATGGAACATTACCTGAGGGAGAATGCGAAACATTACGTCAATGATTTAGACGAGAAGAGTGTCCCATCATTTAATGCACGTGGACCACTGTCCACCAGGGACTTGAACAAATGGTCATACCAAATTGCAAGCGGAATGGAATATTTAGGACAGAAGAAAGTATGAAATGATTCAATTGAAAATTTTAATGAAATTTGCTTAGCTGTATAAACTAAACCGAGTTGAACTTCTTAGGTCATTCATGGTGACCTGGCCACCAGAAACGTTCTGTTGTACGATCGGGATACTGTCAAAATTACTGACTTTGGACTTTCTCGACAATTATATGATTACAAAGCCAATTACATTAAACAGAATATGGTAATAATATAGTAAGATGCGCAAGTTACTTATTGTTAATTGTTAGGTAAGAAAAAGTCAAAACATGAATGATGGAAAATACTGGTTTCCAGGAACCGCTTCCCTGGCGCTGGATGGCTTTTGAATCACTTCGTGAACTCACTTTCTCCTGTTTATCGGACATTTGGTCTTACGGAGTCACAATTTGGGAAATGTTCACATTGGGAGAAGTGCCGTACCCGGGTTTGTCATGGACGAACGAATTCGTCGACAGTCTGAGAGACAAACATAGATTGGCCATGCCCAAATGCGCGACTTATACAACGTGAGTGCCAATAAATTAATGCGATGTCATATTTCTCAAGCAACCAATAGTCATTATGTAACGTGTCACCTACTTTAATCATTTAATTCAAGGTACAACGAAATGTTGAAGTGTTGGAACATTGATCCAGATCAGAGGCCTTCATTTTCAGATCTTAAGCATTATTTTAAAGCTCTCGTGGGCCCGACAGACGATCAGTACCAAGATTTACATGACACCAGTATTGACATGCCACAATGAGTTCAAAAATGATGTCACTAATGGTATTTGACCTGAACTGACAATTTAATAAAATGCTAAATGACTACTTTTTCCTTGAAAAATAAGCTATGGTTTTTCGCTGTCTTAATTCATTACGCAACTGTGGTTTTTATACGTTGTAAAGTGTGTTGTTTTTTGACACGCTGAGATTTTACATAAAAACGCGTCATTCCAATCTACAAAAAAATACAAACAGAGACCGCAAGTTTCAATGAAATCAGACATAATAAAACAGAAAAAACAGTGTCATTCATCCTTGAATGCTTCCAGGAAACCAAATGTTGAACTTTCTTAAAAACGTACGCATAAATAAGGATATTCCATTCAAAAATTCGTAAACCGGATACCATACTGAAATATTGTCATTACACAAGTTCCAGTTAGTTCGCATTTACGTTTTCTTTTGAGTGTCACATTATACTTCCAGTGTAAAAAATTAAGTCTGCCGACGGACAAAATGCAGACTTATGCGGTAAGTCACAATCGAATGAATTCTCGGATAACCAAATCAATAATTTACACTTTCACCAATGTTCATAAGATGAATTTCATAAATGGTAAGCAGAATGTGCCAGAATCAAGCGACGATGCGGCTGTCATGCCCGCATTCATGACATATGCAAATGTACCGCTACCGACTCCGGTTCCATCGTCACCGTCACCGATCCCGGACACACCTACTCCAAAGAAACGATCTGACATTGGGTCAACTAGCTCAACTAGTTCAACTAATACTCAAGTTGTCCAGATGGAAGAGCACGTTGCGATTCAGCCTGGAGGATCCCAGTCGCAGTCACTTTCTCATTCCTTGTCTCGATTGCCTTCAACGTCGAGTGAGGCTCCGAGAAAGCAATCCAAAGAAACAATTGACCTGGACAAAGTAAACGATGATGACGACTTGAAAAAAGGAAAGTACAACGAAGTCGTGAATTATTCAATTGACTACGTACCAACATGGTTGGACACTATTGGACTTGGATTCCAAGTGTACTTGATGATGGCTGGAACAACTGTCTCTCTGCCATTTTTCATTCTCCCGAATATGTGTATGAAAAAAGAAGATCCCGACTTTGCGCATGTTGTGTCCACGTTTGTATTCGTCTCAGGAATCATTACCATTCTGCAAAGTAGTTTTGGAACGAGGTTGCCCATTGTTCAAGGCGGGAGCACTGCTTTCATGTTACCAACACTTGCGATTCTGGCTTTAAAGGAAAATCAATGCCCAGCGGAATGGAAAGACATGGATTCTAATTCAGCCGAGTACAAAGATTTATGGCAATCACGAATGAGACTTATTCAAGGAGCTATTTTGCTTTCATCCTTGTTTCAAATATTTTTTGGATTTTTTGGTACGATTTTTCATGCATATCGTTTTTCGAAACTAAGCATATCAATTAATTCATACTAATATAAATCAAATATCAAAGGACTAATCGGATCCATTCTTCGCTTCATCACACCGATGACAGTCGCTCCATCCATTACAATGATTGGCTTATCCCTGTTCGGCATTGCTGCAGATCCAGCTTCGAAAAATTGGCCAGTTGCACTCGTGTATTATATGAAAATTAATTAATAATTAATTAAACGTTCAGCAATCATGAATCAATCTTATAAATTAATAATAAATTTCACAGAACCATTCTCCTTATCATCATTTTCTCTCAGTATTTAAACAAGGTTAAAATCCCGATTCCTTTCACTCAATCACCAAAACGGGACGGTCCAAAGCGTTACCAACTGTTTCAAAATTTACCCGTGAGTTGAACTGAAAAACTGAAAGCTTAACTTTTTTTAAATTTTTTAAAAATGTACAATTCCAAAACGTTTAGATTTTATTTGGAATGTTGTTCATGTGGGGCGTTTGCGGGATTTTCACCGTATCCGACTGGCCTTTTCCTAAAGGAGACGCTGCGCGTACTGACAGCAATCAGTCTGTACAGCTCATTGAAACTGCCGACTATTTCAGAGTTCCTTACCCTTGTAAGTAAAATTAACATTGAAGTCAATTAAGAGACTATAATAGAAATCTTTATCACCAATCAATCTCTTTGGCCCAGTTCAATGGGGTGCGCCCATTGTAGGAGCTGCCGCCGTTTTCGGTATGCTGGCTGGTGTCATTTCCGGAATCATCGAGTCAATTGGGGATTATTATGCTTGTGCTCGTATTGTTGGTACGTTTAGATTAACGACTTTAGATTAAAATTTCGAACTCATGGAACTATTGAAAATAAACTAGAAATTAATGGAATTTAGTAACTAGTTAAAATTCAAGTAATTTAATCTGACAGGTGCCAAAGCTCCTCCTCTTCATGCAATTAACAGAGGAATATTTGTCGAAGGCATTGGTTGTGTCCTAGCCGCAATTTGGGGAACAGGAAATGGGACAACGTCATACAGTGAGAACATCGGGGCCATCGGTGTGACACAAATCGGGTCACGACGAGTCGTTCAAGTTGGTGGATTGTTTATGATTCTGTTCTCACTTTTGCCCAAGTGGACAGCTGTGATTGTGTCCATTCCTGACCCCATCGTTGGGGCTTTTCTCATCGTTGTATTTTCAATGGTCACTTCCGTCGGTCTGTCGAATTTGAAAGGTGTGAATCTCAATTCCCCCCGGAATGTGTTCATCATTGGATTTTCCATCTTTTTCTCATTGGTAAACTTGGTTGCGTTTTACGTTCCATTTTTTATGTACAAATGACACTGTACGGGAAATATTTCATTCCTTTCCAGACAATGTCACAATGGATGAATTTGAAAGAGAACAGGAATGTGTTGGGCGACAGTGGAATGGCAAAATTTGTTAGCATTTTCCTTCGTGCTGGAGTGTTCCTTGGTGGTCTCACAGGGTTTATTCTGGACAACACAATTCCAGGAACAAGGGAAGAACGAGGTTTGGACGAATGGGAAAAACATTTTTGCACAACTTCTGCCTATGATGAGTCCACCGCAAACACGGACGGTGGCCGTGTTCGGGATGACTCTTACGACCTCCCGTTTGTCATGACATATTTGCAAAGGTTTATTTATAGCTATCAATATCATTTTATCAATGTTGTAATATTGTTCTTGTTGTATAGTCTTGATAAAATGATTACCAACCCGAATCAAAATTGAAAAGCTATTAATATTAATTATAATTATGAATATTCACATAGAACAAAAGCATTTCAATGGCTCCCAATTTCCCCGACTTATGATCCATCCAAATTTTTCGGATTGCTTTCCAACATTGGGTCAACTAGCTCAACTAGTTCAACTAATACTCAAGTTGTCCAGATGGAAGAGCACGTTGCGATTCAGCCTGGAGGATCCCTATATTCACATAGAACAAAAGCATTTCAATGGCTCCCAATTTCCCCGACTTATGATCCATCCAAATTTTTCGGATTGCTTTCCAACATTGGAGAACGAACTGGAATTTCTAGAACGGCTCAAGGTTTGGCTCAACTCAGGAGACGTCTTACTGGACGAGGTGCGGCCAATGTCACAGGTCAAAGTTAATCAGCACTCAAACAGCCGTGACACCATTTAAGGCAAATAAGAATTGCAACATTTGATTAGACAGAAATATTATATTTATTAGTTTAAAACTTTGGTCTGGTGGTATGCAAATTGTTAAATATTATGAAAAATAATAAATTAAAAGTGTAATTTAATATTTAGTTCACGTGTAAATCATAGGAATAAAAAATTAAATAAAGAATCTTAGTAAATCTTAAGAACATTTTGATTACATTTTAATTAACTCTCATGGCTCAAGTTGTTCATAAACCCAACCGTTGTCACCATCAAACTCTCCAATATTGTTTGCAAACTTCTGTTCATCGCGACATCGAAATCGAATCCTGTCATTGAGAGCGTCTCTTGTCCCTTGATAAAATTCCATCATTTTTGGAATGATTCGGTATCCTCCCCAAGTTTTTGGAACAGGGATTCTGTAGCTAGGGTCATTTTGAACTCTAAATTGCAGTTGTTGAGCACGGCGAATTAAAGAATCACGATTGTCTCTAACAACTTGGGATTGGGCCTGAACGGCAGTCCGAATCTGAGCTGAAATGGGTTCTTTGTAAAAGTAATCTTCGTTTTCAGCTCTTGTCAACTTCTCAACGTCACCTTCAATGCGTACCTGGAAAATGTAAGGATGATGAGAGTTGGTGCTTAAAACGGTTGCGAATGATGCATCACATTTCACATCCCATTGTAATTCTTGGACACAAGACACAATGACGTAAAATTAGCGTGAAGGTGTGTTTGTGTCCAAGAGCCAATCCAATGCATAATTTTATTGTGTATTGTTGCACCTGCCGATGGCACAACACCCTTTTTGTGGGAGATGGTCCTCAACTAAAACTCACGTAATGGCTTTTTCTACGTAGTCTTCTAAAAGGGTACTAAATCCCGTAGCCGTAACCTATAATTAATTTCAACTCACCTGTCTACTGCCAATGACTCCGTCATCCTTGCGAAAAAGCCAAACAAAGACCAAAGCTGCCCGCGGGTTACCAGCCTACACACAAAAAAGTCAATGTGTTGTGCGTTTTTGCCCATTTTTGCATCAAGGTGGAGAACAAACAGTGGTAAAAACACAAGAAAATTAGCATTATTATTATTACCAATTCTTGCCCTTTTCCTGACCGGTAGTCCGTATAAATTTTGTACCCGCGTTCATCCACACCACGGAGCAAGACAGTTCGAGAAGCTGGTGTTCCATCTCTAATTATAATTATTAATTATCGATGCAAATAATCCATTGTAATTTATGCATCCAGCTCGTTATTTTCTAATTAACAATGTGTAATTTTCTGCTTACAATTTAACCGTGGAAAAACTCATCGCATCCGGAAGCGCATTTTGCGAAAAACTCATTGCTTCCGTCCTCCATATATCGAATAATTTCCTGGGATCTTTGGACACTAAATCAATAGTTTCTAAGTTGACATTGACATCTGTAGGATTCATTTTTTGATTTGACCATGAAGGTGAAGCTACCGCTGGACGTCTATCACTATTCCCCTACAAAAATAGCATATTGGTTTAATAAAATTGTAATGCAGTTAATAGCAAAATTCCCCAAAATGGCAAATTGCAAGTGCTAACCCGATGGACAGAATTTGGCACAACATAAACAACATAACCAGTCAAAATGCACACAGGAACCACGTAATACACAACTGTCCACGACATTTCAATACATTAGTTTAAATTACAATTACCGTTACCTAAAAATTTACAGTTTCGTAGTAAACTACAAAGCACTTTTTTTAAATCGTTAAAAGTTGAAACGCTGATTTCAACGCTACGTTATTGATGAAATGTAGAACAGAAACACAGACACAAGTTTGTCTCAACTACTCCTACACACGTCGCTGAATCGCGTCGGAGGAATGACTGAACGAGGCTTGCATTTTTTACCACTTTTCATGTTATCTTTATGTGCAAAAATGCTATGTTACTTTTTTTTCGCATCTTTGCATGGTTTGCTGTCTACAAGTACCTCAACAAGGATTCCGATTCATCACATTGGCATACACAGAATGATTTTCTAGAATTGCTTTTTGTATTAAAGCTTCTTCCTAAAAAGTGAACGTCAAAAGCTTTTCAAGACATTTTAGGATCTCCTCGTCTTTTCTCGTTATCCCCCGTCATGAATGTATGCGAAGGTTACGGAAGATTAGTAAATAATACCAACAATGATTTTTTAGCATACAATGCAAAGTATCGTGCTCAAGTACTCTATGCAAAAAAAACATTTAATGAAACATTCACTTTGAAACACAAGCGTTGGTAAGTTATATTTTAGCACTGTATTGCAACTTTTGTCATTCACTTTTCATCTTTATGACTTGTGAGCTTGTGACGTACACTTGGACATTGTAACGTGTGGGATTCAAAAAACGGACTACGCCCATCCGTCACGATTATTAATAACTAAGAAACACCAATCAGCAAAATCCCAATTTTCTAGTTTCTCAGTATTCAAAATGAGAAAGAAACTATTTGTAATGCATAATGCAAAAACATTTAGCACATGAGTTTATGTCATCTGCTAATGCGCTAATGCATTTTGCAATCTCACCAATAATTCGTCATTGATACAAAAAAATTGACTTTTAAATTGACATTTGATGTCGGCATGTCAGCCCCTGTCCAATGATCCATAGGAATCTCCAATGACATTGCATGAATGTTCAATCATGATAAAAAAAAGTCATTATTGACCATTATTATACATTAGAGGGAACACAACAATGCGCTTTCGTTTTGAGTGATTATTGTGTGTGTGTGTGCTCGATTCTTTTATGCTAAGCAAACAAAAGCGCTTTATTTTGCTGTTCATTTGCTCATGTCGATTCTTCTGTTATAATAATAAAACGGATGCAAAAAAATGACATTGACTTGTCTTTACCTGTTTCAAAATGAACTAAAAATTGCAGAATTGTTTCTCACTCTTAGTTGCGGCAAGTGCAGCTGATCACTGACATGACGTAAAGGTTTCATTACCACATGTGGTAAAGTACAAAGCACATCCTGTGCTTGTAATGTAAACTGCTTTGAGCTGCCTGTTGCTGCTTATCAACATTGAGTAGTTAGAGCGTGAGATATTTTCCTGTACAGAACTTGAACTTTAGCACAAACAATTAACATTTGCGAGTGATGATAACGATTGGTGTTACGCATGTTTTTGTAGTTAACCTTGACGCTCCGTGCTTATCTTGTATTAGCATTGGCTTGCACAAAAATGTGCACTTCAGTTTGCCAAAGTTTGCAAAAATCAAATGCATGTGCAAAATTGCAATATCACATAGTTAATTGTTTTATTTCAGTTAATGGTATTATGAAATAGCAGACAGAACAGTATGATTATGTTGGTGATTTTAAAAAAGAATTAGGGTTTAATTAGTACCATTTATAGTTTCATCACGTATTCAGCACGTAAGAATACTTGAGAAGGACTTTGTCCAGGAAAGTGGACCATTGTTGTCTCCAGCGTAGCAATGCGGATCTCTTTTCAACCGGGTTCATTGCGCTGTACGCAATGGAGTTAAGTGCAAGTTGTTTTAAAAATCGGAGGTCAGAACGTTGTCCAGCCATAGCCATGAATGCGATGTACCAATCATAGGATAATCCTTTGGCTCCCCACATCCCAGGATTGTCACTAGCAATGACAACTGGGAAATTGTCCTTGAGGAATGGGATGGCTGGGTGCGCCCGAAACTCGGAGACTAACCGAAGAACCTGACCTGAAATAGGCGAAACTTCCAACCCGATTTTGTTCTTGTACACAATGTCGGCAAGGTACGGACGAGCATTTAGCGCTGTTCCATGTCCAATACGGGATGTGTTGAGAAGGATTGCGTCCAGGATATTGTCATCGATTTTTGTTCCGTGCCAGTCTGGAATTTTTAAAGGCAGTTCAAGAATAATTAAGTGTTTCATAAGCACGGTTCATGTTCGTTGAGAGTCACCAAATGGAATTTGGGACATTCATTTCACCTCATAAAAATTGAATATTAAAATTCCTCGAGGAAAAATGAAATTACCCGACTCTCCAGCGTGGAAAAAGAATTTGACCCCATTATTCGAAGCGTTTAAGAGCTGGTTTATATACTCAAAATTAGGTGTTCCAACATCCTCATGAGCGACTATGTCAAACCCGGCAAAAAACGTAGGAAACAACTGCTTGAGCTGAATAGAAGCTTGAACCATTTCTCCCATTTTCTCCTGCGAATAAAACCGAATCGGGGTAATAATATACTTCGCTCCCCAAAAATCCGGATGATCCTTTACGAACTTATCTGTCACTTCCTTGTAAGCAGCCAGGGTTTCTGCAGGAGTCAATTCAGATTGATCCAATCTGTACACGTACTCCAGTAATCCCCGGTTTTCAATGTACATGACATTGTCATCGTAAAACTCTTGGAGTGTTTGGTAATAGTATGCTTTCATGGCTTCAATGTACCCAACAACACCGCCCACTGTATCAATCTTTCGGGCAAAATGGTACCAAGCCCCGTTATTATCCCGATAATCCAGTTCGGGAGTTTGGGTAAATAGTGACATCGCCTTGATGAAGAGTTGGTCCACGTAACCTGTACTTGAAGCATTTTGCCTGAACTCCTCAACATTCATCCATTGAGACGTTCCATCCAAAGTACAACCTTGAGTTGGTCTCGTGTCGTAAAAGTGAAAAAGCAAATGATAATCAGCACTTGATTGAAAACAAAGGTAAAGGTTTGGCCAATGTGTCAAGTTGAGGGCGACGTATTCCACAGATCCAGTTGTGAAGTCGTGCATGTGCAAAGCCGCCGCTAAAAAAAATTCATTATTACATAACTTTAATTCATTAACCATTTAATTGAGAGGTCGCTTTTCAGTATGTATGTCCAAAAGGGTTGATGTTGACGTAACATAGTAGTATTAATAATTGACTTAATTAAATTCATCCGAAGCCTCCGATCTTTACCTTTTGGAAGTAAACGGATGATCTGAAACACATTGGACGCTTCAATCAATTCTTTGACATGGAAAAAATGCTGAGCACTTGCAAAATGTTGACCATTCGTTCCATCTAACCCTTCACTGTATTCTCTTCGCTTAAAATTCATGAGAATCTCGTTCACTTGTTTTTCACGACTGTCCACAAGTCTCAAATTGTTGCCCAACATTCGTTGTTCTTCTTCCTTATTGTTCAATAAAAGCATATTATTCTTGACATACGGTCTTTTTAAATTAAGTTCATTTATAAATAACTGTAGCAGAAATTCCAATACCGCCAGGAGCGCATTGCGTCTGCTCACATACTGATCCAAAGTGACTCCTAAAGGAAGAGTACAATTCAGTAAAATTTTTAAAAAAACCAGGTCTTTCAGTCAATTTTTCAGATTCATTAATTCAAAAATTAATCATTAGTTCATTCATTAGTGATTATTACCCCCGTTTCTCGCAGATTGGGTTTTACCAAGTTCAGACAAACTGTTGATAAATTCTTCAATGCCATCAGCTATAAAAACAAAATTGTGTAATTTAGAAGTGAATATAAACAAGTTAAGGTGAGCAAAAAAGCGATGATAATGCATGTATTTTAGTTAAATTAGTTGAGGTTGAGGAGGATTCAACTCAGGCGATTCAGGTTCAGGATTCAGGACATAATGTAATCAATAATTTAAAATTAATTGTTAGTTTCGCACTGGACACGGTATTGTTGATTATTGGAATGCTGATTTGAGCTGCACCAATGAGGCTAAACAAGCCTATGAAGGACACCAACAAAAACCAAAGGGCCCCCATCAAATCGCTTGTTTTACAAGATGAATTAGTACTATTTGTCACTGAATAATTAGCGACGTTTGTCTGTTGCGCAACTTGAGGATTATCGTCGTCTATTGAAAAATGTGAGGGACGAGGACTTTGTTGACGACTCACTTCCTCAATGGACATTCACTTTTGAGAAGCAAACAAAGACAAAGGAGAAGACGCTGACGCAACAACAAAAACAACGTTTGTCTTTGAACGGTTTAAGCTCGCGTTCTCATAACTCATAAAAACACACAAAGGTAATTTATGTATTAAATACAAGCAACGGTCCAGCGAAAATTGACGTTACAGGTGAGAAATTCTCAGAGTTGAATCTCACTTGAATCCAGTTAATATAACTGAAACTTGTCTCTGCTCTGGAATTAATCTTATGGGGAATTTACAAGACAATTACCCACAGGACCTTTTTTATTCTGGCCCTTGCATTGTTACAGTTAACTAATGTGATCGGATCAGTCATCCTTTCATTCAATTCATTCTCATTGT
>JABASF010000237.1:0-52831 GCA_019776145.1 Harlomillsia oculata | reverse complement strand
CTTTCTGCTAAAGACGTAGCAGTTCGTACTACAAACTACTCCTGCTGTCTTCGCTCTTTCGGGAATTTTCCTCCACTTCACTTTAGTGGACGGGAAAAGTGGTATGGACTCACCCTCGATTCTCATGAACCATGCATAACTCCGTTCAGTTGACTTCTTATGTCAACTCATGAACTCATGTCGTCTCGTCTCTTTTCTAAAGTTTACGACTTTCTCTCTTATCCTAACAGAGTTTCAAAATTGCATTCTTACTTCCTGTCAGCCTCACTCATTTCTATGCTTGTATGACTTCGCATTTGCACGCATTCTTGAGCATTGTAAATCATTCAATCGTAGCTGTTCACTCGTATATTTTCCCCTCGCATTGTTTGCTCATGGGCTTTTTATTCTTTATGGTTGTTTAAGTGCTCTCTAACTTCTTATTTGTGGCGTGGCCAATGGATCGTAATAATGAGCAACAGACTTCATCGTCCTCATTCATGAAACCTAGTTAATTACGCGCACTGTTTACTTGTTTCACGATTTTCATTTCCATGAATATAGCGTCCTTTTCGCATGATATCAATATGATATGCCATGATGAAAAAGAACTGGAGATTTTCACGCAACCAAACCGGGGCAGTCGTCACTTTTTGATAAGTTATGATTTCAAAGTCCTAGCAGTGCAGTAGGACAAGACTTTTGGACTTCATTGAAACCACAGGGATGATAAATCCTTTTGGCATTATGACCAACTGTGTTTGTGACTTGAGTAAGCATGTATATAAGTATAGACGAACATGATCCTTTCGAATGCTGAGCAATCCTTAATACTCTGGGTGCAATAAATCGACTATATGGTTTGTCTTTATTAAAATGTATCTTAGACGTGGTGTCTACGTAGGTTTATTCTGTCTCCTAATATCCTAATGCTCTTTACAAAATAAGCCGTGCAAGTCTTTCCGTATATAAATATAACTCTCTTGTATTTTAAACACTCTTGTCTCCTGCGCTTCTTGTCGTTCATTGTCGAAAGGGTTTCATTCAGTTTCAGTCTCACACTTACTTAGTGTGGGTATCACATCACAGCTCACTTCAGTTTACTCTATATTGTTTTTTGATGTAACTGTTCGGTTGAATATTTTTATCAACTTAAATATTCACATTGTGAAATTAAAAGAAACGATTTGAATTCCATTCGTTCAACATTATAAAGGTATTACTTAAGGTCGTCATGATTGTAATTAGATTTCCGATTCACACTGAGAAAGCATTAAGTCTTTGTTTGGGTTGTTTCATAGATTTCAATTTTCAATATTTAATGCGTCTTGTAATGTTGTAATGATTTTTGTTTCAGATTCTCAGAAAAGTGAAGCTGACCATCTTCGAGAGACGTTACTGCTTCAGGAACTTGTGACAGTTGTGAACCAAAGAGATGAACTCGTTGCTGATATGGATGACCAAGAGAAAGCGTGAGTATTGTGAAACATTTTACTTTATGTACTGTTTAGCAGGTAAATAATTTGTGAGTGTAAGTGTAACACACAAGGTTTCTTGCTATGAATCCTATTTTTTACGACAGTTTCTGTCCATCGCAAAGTACAGTATTGAAAACAAATGAAATCTGTTACTTTTGTGGAATTGCCTTAATGTAGCTCGCTGTGTTTACCTTAAAACCGAAATAGGCAAAAGATTGGACCCGAAGGACCTATCACCTATTGTGATATTATGGTCCATGGTCTCACCAAACTATCTCACCCTTTCATGTCTTGTTATGATTTTTGATCGCTCAACTGGTTAAGAATGGAACAATGGGTGTGAATAGAACCGACGAAATGATACACACTTTCAGCTCTTGTCAAGCGAAAGCCCCGCCAGCTGTGTATACAAATATTGAAGAAAAGGATATAATAAGGTATCCATCGGGAATTTTATTGTGGGAAAGGCTTGCAGTTGCATTACAGAGTAGGTTTCATATTGGAGAGAGAAATTGTAGGTTTGTAGGATGGGGATGGTAGTATTGGTATACGTTTCTTGATTTTAAATTTTTTTGTCGGTAGTAGTCTAGTGTACCCTTCATTTTCTCCGGTTGTCATTCAGTATTAAGGCGAAAGGAAACTGATCGTATTCTTATAGTAGATGTATCCCTTTCCGGTCGTTGAGTTTGGTCAAATAAAGTATGATTTTGATTGGGAAGAATTTGATGGGCTTTTAAAGTATAGGAAGAAGGAAATCTTGCCTTGAAGCGTGGGTGCTTAAAATAGAGTTCCCCTTCATCGTCTTCTTCACGTTTCTTCATTGTATTTGTGAAAAAAAATCGGAATTGTTTGTGGCACGACAAACGGTCGTCGGACGATGGTTGTTAGAACGTTTACCTTTTTGCCTTGTGCATATGATGAAGACAAACTGCATGAAATGGTACTATAAAAGACGTATAAGTTGCGTTATATCAGATACGTTACTGCAGGGTGCCGGCGCATTGCAATTGTCGTGGATCCGTATGCACAGAAGTCAGATTAGCAAAATAAAAAATTGTGAACATCATATGGGTCAGATTATATAGGGACCATTAAAAAATGAGTATATAAGGTGCACTACAAAGAATTCTTTATTGTTGAAGTTGTGGATATACTTAAGCTGAAGGGAACAAGAGAAGAGGAATAAAAAGGGCCAGGAGCACACAAAAAGTTATATATAAAACCGGATTAAAGTTTTTAAAACCGGAAACGTGAAATATTTGATTTATGAAATGACAACTCGTTGCGTTGGGTCGGTTGGGTTGTTTGAGATGCTTTTCAACTCACACCTTCCATGTTTTTGTTCCATGATGCCAAATGGATAGCATTTAGCTGGCAGTTGACTTTATCGCATCCCCAAAGTGTATTTATCGTTATGGGAAAGTTTCTGTCGTTGAAGAATCCTTCACTTCGTAAGAACAAATGGTTTTTTAAAAAAATTATATTCTGTGAACGATGAACTTAACAGGTGAATCGTAATGACAATGAGTTGTGCTTCAATGGTAAAGTGCCTCATTAATTTAATAGCGTCGTAAGGTAGAATTTGCGTCGGATCCGCATCCCTTTTGTGATCCTTATTATCGTTTGCGTTAGATCATCATTAAGTGTCTAATAAAGAGAAAATGAGCATCATATCAAGTAGTGCTAGTGCACACTTGAGAACTATTGTTATTTGAAAGATACCTGTTTTCCTATAGTTCGATGTTAGTGTTATAAAACTGTGACATCTTGCATGTTATGTTGGTTGAACGTACGCCGGTGACACTCGACACGAGGCTAGAAACTGTATGGTTTCGATTTGGGATACGGACACGAAGACTTACAAATGAATTTCTGTTGGACAACCGACGCTCAATTGTCAGTCAGAAAGAGTCTTTTCTCTCTCCATGGCACTTTTCACATGGAATTAACTTCGTTAGTGCACGATAAGGCTGGTGCTTTTGGATTTGTGCTGGCTGCTCAACTAATGGCCGTGAATGAAAAGTAGCTGATGAACGCAGAAAAGTGAGCAGTCCACCTGCACGCGTGTCTTTTGGCTAATGAGATTATGTTTATTCTTCCGCTCATTGAGCGAAGTGTACTATAGTTTACTCAAGAAGACTCGATCTTCACATTTCCGTCAAGCACAAGCTAACTGTCTTGAGCTGTTTTCAAGTGTCGTTCGTCACTGTTCGTTATGAAATGATTTTCGAAAACTAGTATCTTCCAACTGTTTCAAACACTTGAAAACTCGATAGCAGCAGATTTGTATCATTAAAATTGGCTGAACCTGAAAGTAAGAATGGTACTCAATAAGCTTGTGTTCGTTTTAGTAATTCCCTTTTAAGTTTTCATATGCAAACGAAATGATGCGTCCAAAAAGGATTAAGTATTAGTACACTCTTTTTGTGATTTTAATGGTGGCAGATCGGGTCGTGTGACCTGACGAGGTCATGTTTCGTCCTGTGGGGAATTCGCACGTGGACCTTTCTATCCGTCTGTTTCTTTTTACATTCCCAAAAGCAAAAAACGGCTGTGTGCTGCTGTTGATTTCCTGGGAGTAAAAAAGTCTTTTAAGAGTTGTTGAATACGTATAGTGGAAAGTGAGAGTGCGTGTGTATTATTGTGTGAAATGGAGTTATTTTATGCCTTTTCGGAGGGAGGAAGGGCTTGTGACAACGTTGTGAATATTTGATAACTTCCCATGGCACAAAATCCGTGTGGTCGAATGAAAGGGAGGAGGTGTGTGTGCACATGCACACTATCAAATCAAATACCCTTCAGTCATTTCGGGAAAGCAAAAGGGAAGCATCGTCGCCTTCTTTAATACTTTTCAGCACATGTTGTTTTCATTACAAATGGGCTTCTCATATTCTTTTCATTAGCCTTTATACACAAATGCTTCATCTCTTTTGCGTCGTCTCCACTGCTCCCCATGAATTTTCATCCTGACATTTTCGTCTCTTTCCTCTCAACTTTCCTGGGACTTTCGAGACTGTCAAACTCCATTATCCTTTTTGGAGAAAGTTACGAAATAATGCTAAATGTTTCTCAACTTAAGCGAAAACTTCCCTCGCTGCTTTTCTTTTGCTTTCCAAACTTTCTTTGCTTATATTTGGGTGAGATGCCAGACGATCGATGCGATAGAATTTTTAAATTAAGCATTTCTAGTAAAGCAGTAACTTTCATTTTAGAGCAATTAAAGTTGAGACCAGCTTTCAGAGTGTGAACAGTGAGGAGTGCAGTGAGCGCTGTGATATTTGATTGGTGTTTGGTTTTGAAAAGTTAACATAAAACTTTTGATAGGTGTAAATTGTGAAAAGTTTGGATTTTGAGGAATTGGACTCTTTTCCCAGTTTTAGTAGATATTATGCTTGAATGTGTCCCTCACATTATAATGTGAGAGTTGAAGAAGAGATTGGACGTGATGTATTGCTCCTGCACATTGCGTTTTCTCATCAAGTTATTCTACCGAGCGTAGGCTAAGCGGATTATTTTCGCATCTACTATTCAATTCCCGGTCTTCAGTCCTTCAGTTCTCCTCTTGTGTTGTTGTCGGCGGAGGAGTGCATCTTCTCCAATTCCCATCTCATCCTCTCTGTTTCGCTCGTATGCGAAGTCCGCTTCTTTCCATCTCTCTGTCTCTCTTTACTTAGCTCATGCATTCAGTACTCTTTAAAGAGGTTCTTCTTCCCTTTTACCACGACAGAAGAGTGATAATGATTGTGGAGTATATTTGACTCGAAAGGATTCAGAAGGAAAGAGAAAACAGAGAACAACATTTCGCTTTATTCTGCTCGAGTACGATCAAAAAGATGATAACTATACTAATAAAACTATCGCAGTCCTATCCTATTATCGTTATATTTCTTGTCGAATTCATGCAATTTATGTTACCGTCACCGTCACTGGTCTGCAAACGTAGATGTTAAATTCCTGCTATAAATAAAATAGAATCTTTGTTTTGTTGTTTTCAGGATTGAAAATGATGATGAAATTGAAAGAGAAGTCAGTCATGCCGATATTTCAAGAACATCTGGAAAAGAAAATTGTGTGATTCAGTAGGTCTTCGGGGAAGACTGTCGAAATCCGCATTATGTTTTCCACTTGTTCGTGACCCGCTCAGAAGAAGAACAACAACAACGGTCAAGTGTCACGAATCATGAATGAAGTTTTCCTTATCCGGTCATAATTCTCAGAAAAACTGTGTCGTAGACATCCCAAGCGGGGCAAGTCAAGTTTTGTGAACGATACAGATTTATGAACCAACAGCAAAACCTCTTGAAAGTAATCTCAAAATTTATGAATTCTTTAAGCGTAAGCATAAGCTTACATTCGCTGTGCATATCCGGGTTGCAGTTTTTGCATTTATTGCCACAATAGTGCTGTATGTGGAGTGTGAACCTCAAAAATGTAAATCTTAGTTTCTGCACTCATTTGCTATGTTGATTGAAAAGATTGGGATGCTATGCTATGCTATCCTTAATGGATTCAACGGGAAGTTTATATTTTAAATTAATCATGTTGTGCAAAGTGCAATACTAGTATCTTGCGAAAAGAGGTCCAATGATCAAATAAGTTGAAGATTAGTAGGCTACCGATTCTTTAGTAACTATTATTCATCCGCAATGCCGTTATTAATCACGTCAATGTCACTCATCAATCATGAATTTTGAATATGTACGCTTCTGCGTGCTACTATTTTGAATTCAAACTTCAAACTAAACCGTATAAAAAACGCCAATACATTTAATCATCACGTCCGTCTCTGTAGTCGTATGAAACCCGACCGTTCGCGTTCTGTCCAAAATATCACCATCAGTAAAACCATAAGTCGTAGACGTTTGTTATCGACTCTTATCAAAGCTGCACAGCAGAAAAGGTGTTATTATGTAGTCACAAATTAACTCACAATCACAATGAAATATATCATTGTATAATTTTAGAGCTATAACTGAATTTTAGACGTTCAGAATTCTATCAATGTGTACAATGTGCTTCGTTTCTTTAACGCACTAACGTTACACCTTACTTTCGTTATAACTGCCAACAATCGCCGCAGTTTCGTACGGCACACGTTGAATATTACCATAACCATGAGAATGTCTGCAACGATATGCTTTATTATTACCTGACAATGAACTTTGTTAAGAAAATATATTGATTATTGTTAGTAACATTATTTTAATTACAGTAGTTATTTTTGTTGCACGTTCGAAAAGCTTCTTGTATTCTCACTTCTCACCGCTCAGTAATATACCTTGCATTCGAGTACACAGCTCGAATGAAAGTTACTCGTGCGGTAAAGTAAAGTCGTTTCGCTCATTTGTTCACGACACCTGTAGTAACTTAGGGACGAGAGCTCTTTTAACTTGATATAGTTTACCAAGAAACAATGAATTATAGTGTGGAATCGTCAAATAGTCAAATAAGATGTTCACTTATTATTTATTAAAGTTTGTTAATTACCGAAGAAAACTTAAGGTGGATTAGATTCGTTAAGCATTATTATTGACAACATAAGAAAAGTTGTTGGAAAAGCTCTCTCATTCACTGTTATGTCATAATCGTCATAACAGATTTCATTCGTTTATACTGTAGTAGTTATAAAAGCAGTTTGTGATTGTCAATCGGAAGGCAAGGTGAAAAAGGAAATTTTATTTATACTTAGACCATTGGCATGTGTTAGTGCGTAAAATATCCAGATGTTCACTGCTTATTATTTGTAATGTGAAAGTCAGAAAAGTTTAATAAAATATAGCAACTGAAAAAAGAAATGAAGAAGATGAAGATTCCAATTTATTTGTGTGTTGTCATTTATTATTACAGCATGGTGGTTTTACTAAGGCTCATTAGTGCCGTGAAACTTGGAACAGAATAAAACCTTTCATTCATTTCATATTGCATGAGAATTAATTTGTATTTAATTCGACAGGCGGTCGCATCGGGATTTGAGTTGGGCTGAGAGAAGATCATGATTTGTTCCATTTCCATCCGTCGACACACTGTTTTGACTTGATTAAATACCACAGAAATGATTAGGATCCTAAGGATCCCAAGGGACGAAGGGTATGAATGAGGAGGAAGTGTATAGTGTTTCAATTTGTGGGGCGCTCACTCGTGTGTGCGTCTTCATTCATTGAGGAAAAGGGAAATGTGCTCATTGGAAACATTGACAACGTCAATGTGGCTTTACTGGGCCAAAATCAAAATCTCAAGTAAAATGAACACGCAGATTTGGAACGAAGGGATGGTCATGATTATTTTTTTGATTATGTCAAAATGTATTGACTAGAGCTTTTATATACTTGAAGTTACTTTAATGAAGTACGATACGCTTCATCAACCCAATCATTTTTGCATGACAACAATGCAGAGGAAAGGGTCATCGTCATCCTCAGTGTTCTATTACATTTTATATGATCCAAAATAAGACAAAATCATTTACTGCGTGGCCGACGTCTGTCGTTTGCCCCTAAAACCCCATATATAGCAGAGGGAATAGTACTCGACAATTTGTTAGGAGTTACTTGGAGTCCAGTTATCGACAGATTAATCGGAAATGAATAAGTTTGGGTGGCTGCTTCACTTGATGGATTCAGTGAACAAGATGAAAAACGGAATGGATCATGTCGTTGTGGTGCCCCTTTCCTTGATCTGGAACTGGATGGAAACCTATTGAGATTTGAGATATTGGGTGAGATAACTAAAGAAAAAAGAGTCCCTGGAATCCTTTGTGTTAATCTGCCGACCACATCTGCCCTCGTTTCTCGAGAATGGCACGTGGCCACTCTCTATTAATGACCCTTGTATCGTGTCTGTCGAGAGTCTCTTGTATCCACATTTCCACATCCAACAGATCCAATCCACAGGTTTTTCCTCAACCTTATTTGATGCTTGTTTGATGTCAACTTTTGCAGGTACAATCAGATTGTATACACACTCTATAAGATTCCAGACTCTCATTCTATGCAATTTTGTATTTCTAATACTTTCGCCATACATTGTTCTGTCTGATGAATTATCTCCACGATTGGCCCATCTCAAACGATTACAAGCGTCGTACTATTGTGCCGTTTAGGTCGTCATGCGTCGTTACGACTTCGGGTGACAATAGAACAAAGTAAAAGGCAAAAGCTAACCCTTATTTTGCGAGACAGAATTTGCTATAGGTAAGTTTTGTATAACAGGTTGATTTGAATCCATGCTGATATCAAGTCACATTGGAGAAAGTGCTAGCTCATGATTGTCAATGGGGATTAAAGGAGCTTTATGGCTTATCGTCTTGTGGGACTTTGTGCTGCCAGTCAGTCGTTTTGCATGTTCCTTGTTCATTTTCGTCTTTCGTCTTATCATATGAAAAGGGAAGAATTTCTCTATCAAATAACAACGACAGGAGTAAAACAAATGATTTTTAAAATGTCTTACATTTAATTCACCAATTCAAAAGAATCACTCTTTCCGCACGTTAACTACGACAATTCTACTGTTATAAACGAGTTGGACACTTTCTATTATAATAACAAACTTTTAAATTCTAAACTATTAATTTAGTATGTAATTAAGAAGCAATTGAGTTAAGTTAGCCAGTTCAACTGAACTGTATTAATGCCACTTTTTTGGTCTGAGTGAGCTAGAAAGTTTTCACGGAGAAAGGAGAATATACCTAGAAGGATTATTCCAATCTGGGTTTTTTGGAAGGTCCAGGACCCGTGAAAATCATTTCATCGTTCATGTTGTTCTGCTCCTGTTCGCCTTCGCCAGCAATCATGTCATCAGGACCAAATATGGTGTTAAGAACAGCAGCCATCATTCGCAAACGTGTAGTTTCTCTATCAAGCTCTGCTTGCATACGAGTGAACTATTAAAGGAAATTCAATTCAAATCATAACAAATTAAAATTCTGGAAGAAGGGTTTCTAGAAATGTCAGACATTACAGCAACATAAATAAGAAAACTATATAAATATACTAGTAATCTGACTCTGACCTCCTCTTGATACTTGACAACGACTGGGGTCATCCTGGCAGTGTAATCCAATATGTCGGACTGAATCTTCATTGCACTTTCCTTCATATGGTGACAGAATTCATCCATTCGATTCATCAAATCGGGATTATCCGGAAAAAGCACAACATCACTGGATCCTAATTTCATTTTAATTCCGTTTGCGAAAAATAAAATAAAATTATGTACATAATTTTAAACGGCACTTTAGTTTTCCTGCCGACAGAAGTAGGAAAATCGCGGAAAATGAAGTTTAATTCGAATTGGATAAAAGAAACGTGTATAGTAGAAAAAATCCATTTTACCTGTTGTATTCTCGTCATGCTCCACAATTGATGCTTGAACGGGTTTTCCTCTCACTTCCGGTTCGATTATTTGAATTTCGTCGTCGTCGTTTTCAGCCGGCAGAGAAGCAGTCTTATGATTGCCAGCAAATGACATTTTTTAAATCCAGAATTTTGTGCTCTTTGTATAATTGAAAAGTAGAAAATGAATGAAATTGAATTGAAAATCACAAATGAAATCACTGACACCAAAAATAAATAAATTCTTTCAGTGCAACTCCGGTGGTCCACCGTCCGTTTCCGCCTGTGTAACTGCCTGTCCGATCGCTGGCCGTTTGCATTCACCTTTGTTTTTACGCCTTACGTTACGTTACGTTCCGTTCACTTATATGCCTTAATGCGTTATGCTGAGTTCCTTTTTGTTTTTCTTCCATTCAAAATGCAAAAAAATGAAAAATATCGAATCCGTTCATTGATCTTTGATCCCATTTTAAAATTGTCATTAATTTGATAATTTCTTTTATTTTTCTTACAGTTTAGTTTTATCATCACCGTCACTTTTACATTTCATTTTCACTTTACACTAAATCTTATACAACTTTAAATAATGTTTAACTAAAATGCATTGCAATTGTCGCCATTTTCTTTACATTTTAAACACGAATAAATTATACATGAACATCCTGTCCACATTTCACTGGCTCAATGTAAACACAACTGATTGTTTTAATTCAATTTCAAACTTATGACAACATGGCACACCACAAAGTATTCATATCAGGATATCATAGAAAAAGGTTCAAAATCTTACATTGCCCACATGCGGAAAATTCATCATATTATCATCTTCTTCTCATTTTAAATATAATTGTCTGTTATAGTTGTATTGTAGACTTTGTAGCGCAAACCAAAATGAAACCCTGTACATTATATTGTTGTTATCATATAAATGCAGTTTACATTAGTTATACTTACCATCAACCTAATTTATTATTATATACACAATAATATTAATATCAACGAGGTAATTTACGATGACAGGCATTTCGATGAACCCATCAAAGATGTAAAACTTTTGCATTGTTAGATCGTTAGATGATATAATATAGATGAATTTTTAATTGAAATTAAGTCGACAAAAATGCCTATTATAGTGTTAAATGACCGTCAGACTCCGGCGGGTGGTGTGACCTTTGAAGTGTGTAAAGTCTGTAAAACTGTGTAACGGTATAAGGTAAACGGAGTTCATCCACAGGAACCTGAATCCGCTCTTTATGAGAGGTTTTTACAGGTGTAATCTTCTTAAAAACATTAATTTAGCACAGAAGATATGATGAAGTACAAGGTTTTTTGGATGCGGAATGCACAAACATGCCGACAATAATCATTTCTCATGTAGAGCTTTTATGCTATGGCTATAATGGATGTCAACGACGACGACGACGGGCTTTTGAGAACACTCCGTCATATATTTTGGTCTTAATAGGAATGTTTAAGGTTTAATATTTAATAGAAAAATTCACATTTTCATAAAATTCTGCAATGCATTTCCCGTCACTATTCGTTTACACTTAGGTTCATTTTAATTAATGACGAGGTTTATGAAGTCAGAGGACAGTGACAGTATGACATGATTTACTTGGACACACCTTATTATAACTATCTATTAAAGTAGCTAATTTGTATTTATATGAGAGGCAGTGAAGCAAAATGCAGCTTAATTTTAGTATTAATATTATTATATTAGTATTATTATTACTGTTATTGTTATTTGTTATTATTATTATTATTAATAATATTATAATACCCCTATAATTTTATCATTGTTATTCAATTTGATCTCGCATTTAGTTTTGTTCGTTAATCGGAAGATCGTAAATCGTAACGCTTGGTTTGGTTTGTTACACATAGTTTATTTAGCATTCATTATCTTGTAATTGCAGAAAGATATAAGGCGAACCGAACGCTAATTCTGATCTGATTTGGATTAAATTCATTCATCATTATTGATAACAGAGGGAAAAGTACAAGACGACGCGTTTGGTATGAATATCCTGAGAGGTAAAGAAGTATCAGTTTTCGATTCCAGACTAGAAGAAATTGTCAGAGGTTGAAAAAGCATTTGATGACAGTAGTCATCCAAGGCAGAGCTGACTGAATGAAATGGATACACCTGCATTTTCAGTTGCAAAGTAATGATAAGACCATTTACCATTCATACAGAATTTCATTTAACCCAAATGAATGTTATAAATAGTAAATGATCTGTGGATCTATACAAATAGTGCGCTTGTGCACTCATTAACGGTTAGAAGAAATAATCAAATGTAATGGTACTGGGCCTATGCATTGTATAATTTTAAAGAACACAAAAATTAGTTTATAATCGTATTAAAATAGATGAATGAAAGAGCATTCTACGCCTAATTGGATAATTTCCTCCGGATGAATGCCAAACTACGTGTAACAATTACTTATAGTAGCGTTCTACTATACGTTCAACGGTCCAACCAATTCCCACATTGTATTATTACGCTATGCTATTAGGCTTAGCTAATGTGCTTACGTACTTAATCGTCTATTTAAGATTATTATCGTAAGTGCTTACGTCCGGATTTTGCGATTCAACCCAAGAGAAAGCATCACAAAGTAGTACAAGTTGGCTTATACAGTGTGATCAGTGATCAATGACCATGCATGTATAGTTATGTGTAATTCTAAAATGCTACAGCTACTGAGAATACGTACGGGAAGAGAAGAATTTCACCAAGCAAAATGGTTTACCGGTCCATTCAACTGCGACGATGACAGGTAATCCATGTTTGTGTAATAGGAAGATGGCCCATAGTTTTGACTGTAGCACGAGGAAGCCCCTTGATGACCCATGGACGAGGTGTGTCCCATTGTCATTCCCATTCCTCCCCCGCTCATGTAATTTGACCGGTCCAGACAATTAGAGGACATCAATGATCCTATAAGTTCAGATGTTTTACATGGCCGAAAAATAATGATCTGATATTCAGCTTAGAAATTGTAACTATTAATTACATTACACATTTACCTTGATTGGACATGAGATCACTCATAGGACTGAGTGATGTTGTGGACCACAGGCCATAGCCGGAAGACGCTGTGCCATTAGTTCCGGAATGGTGGTGCAAATGCGAGCCGATGGATGCGGAGGAATGGTTCATCCCGCCCAATCCGTGATGATTGCTCGTGGACATTGACGTGCTGGGCGTGGATGTACTCGAAGACAAAGGCGGGAGTTTATATGGCGAGTCGCGATGATTGTTATGATTAGGGTGTGACGATGGTGGGTGAGACGAAGGAGGTGACTGAGACGTGTCGGGACTGTTCCCAAGACTGTTCACCGAATGATTTGCATTGTTCACTTGAGTATGTCCAGAATGAGGGGGGTGATGATGTCCGATCGAACCTAGGTTCGGAGCGGATCCATTATTCCCGGAATGATTTGCATTTGTCACTGGAGCAGGAGACTTGGTTTTCTTCGGTTTTGTTCCAGAGGATTTTTCTGTGTGGGTGGCTTGTTTTGCTTGTTGACGACATTTGGCTCGACGGTTTTTGAACCAAACCTACATTTATTATTGCCCAAACAGAACAAAAAATAGAAAACCATGAGCGTTTTTTCCTTACATATACCGTTTCATTTTTCTGCTGTGTCCTTCCAAAATACGTAAGTCACAGGACACGATAAAGCAACTCTTGCATTGTGCTCTGTATGGTTGTAGCGTGTAATATAATCATTGAACATGCATTTCACTGAAATCACCCATTCAAAATAGTAAAAGTTAACCGTTGCATAGAGTTTCAGTTCATTCTGAATTCTGAACTCCCACTGCTTCAGAGTTTTGAGACTGCCAACTGCCAGGCAAGCCAGTAGCAAAGTGTGTTTTGTTTCCTTAATCCTCCTATTGTACATCTCCAATGATCATAAAGAAATGAGAAGGAGGTCATTGTGACATGCTGATGCTTCATCATGCACAAGTCAGTATTCATAGGTCACGTTCTTCAGTCCCCGGGGGGACTTTGTTCCTGTCCCGATGTCAACTGTTTGGTCAGTTTTGTAAAAATTTCTCAATGTCCTTCATTCTCATTTCTCACCAGAACTATTCACTTACACTACATTACTGTTATTTCCAAACTGCACCCAACAACCAAACTGAACTACCTTGAAAGTTGTAATCAGTTCAGGCTTCAAACAACGAAACGAATTTCAAGAAGCTCGGCTTGTGTGATTCACTTATTACATTTAAGTTGTTACAATTCCGAAATAGCACAATTGCAAAAGTCTGAATTTATTCGAAGTCACGAATGGAATCCATGTACTATTTATGATCCAGACACTACTGTGTTACGTCAAAAACATACAAAAAACGAAGGGTTACATGACCAGATACTAGTGTACAGTGATATGATATTGCAGGATTGCAGCCCTTAACCCTTAGGCTTTTTTAGTTCTTTTTTTGCCGGGCCGTGGCCCTTAGTACTATTTCGAAAAGGCATTACGAATTACGATATACAGTCTGCTGGAAAAAGGTTTAAGTATTTCAAGGGGAGCCGCAAGAGCAGTGAAGACTATAATCGTTTACAACCTAATAAGACCTTAAAAGGTCCTTAAGAGACCTTAACATCTGTAACATGCCTTTAACATGAAAAGGTCCCTTGGAAGTTCACAGTGCTCACTAAATGTAAGCAAATCACAGGGTGGTGAATGAACAAAAGAGCGTACGTGATTTTTCGGGAATTTCTACTAGTTGTGGACAATAAACTAAATGACATTTTAAGAGGCATGGTTGGATGGGAAGCAAATATTACTTTCTTTCCATGACGCTCACAAAAATTCTGTTTTCTTCGGGTAAGAACGTAGGAAGTGAGACCACTTTGTTACTGGCTTGCCTTTGGATGGGAAGCAAATATTACTTTCTTTCCATGACGCTCACAAAAATTCTGTTTTCTTCGGGTAAGAACGTAGGAAGTGAGACCACTTTGTCGCTTTGTAGTTGGAAACGCCTCCTTGTAGCATGAATATAGAAAAATCTTCCAGACTCAAGATTCAATAAGGACGAAAATACATAATATCACATGGAACCTTGATTGTCGGTCCATTCACAATTTCTCTTTCGCGTATATACTACAAAAAATCTCAAAATGTAATTGACAAGGAAGTGTCAAATGTGTGCCACCACACCACCAACGAACATATCGTTTCTTCACAACAAGGACACACTCTTTTGGCAGTTCATTTCCAATGACAAATACACCCTTGACCGAACAACGAAGAAATGTTATGTGCGATCAAATACTACGATTCCAGAAAAGAATGGAACTGGACGACGTGTTCAAAGTTTTGAAACTTTAGTATAGTTGGGAACCAGAGTTTTTTTTGGAAGAAGTTTCTTTGCTATACTTTACAGTATATAAGTATACTATTGTTATTATTTTATGTTCAACATGCTCATTTTGCCTGGAACGTGAGGAGCAAAGGCGTTCGTTTGTGCCAACAACTACGTGCAGCTAAAATCAAATATTAAACAGTACAAAGGGGTAATCCTGTTTAAGCCGTCGGAAATGGAATGACAATCATCATTATAAGCCTTTCCAACACCTGCCCAAATGCCACTGGCACTGGCTGTCCGCTAGTTTTTTTTAATGCGTGCACACACAATAGCGTTAATTCGTCGTTTTCTAACGACCATGTCAACTAAAGTAATTAGGCATGCTTTAATCCACTTTATATTATGAGATTGCCACAAAAACTCGGTAAACAATGCTGTAATCGCAATAAGAGAGTAAAAAGAGCCGGAGCCGGATCAGTTGCTTTAAACTTAACTTAATTTAACCCCTTTTTTCATGACGTAAAAAAGTGTGTTATTAATCGGAATTCCCATGTGGCAGGTTTCATGTTTGTCCTTTATGCATTACGATGAAAGTTGTCGAAATGGCAGTTTTTTAAAGTTGACATTTGCGAAGGAAGGATTTTTAAACCTTCTACTCTCAATAGTCTGAATTACCCAAACGAAAGAGCGGAAAAGAAACTATATGAGACTGAGGAGTGAGGAGTGAGTGTTATAGGACTAAAGTCACTAAAGTAAACGGACAGAGAAAAGTGTGTGCTCCACACACAATCAATTGAATTAGCACGACCCTCAAAGATTCATGAGATGATTAATGACTTTATCACATTTTACACTCACGCAAACCGGGAACCAAAGTTACCCTCTCCCTTTCCGCCTCGGGTTTGCTTACACAATCAAACGTAGCGTGTGCTGTTGCTGCTCACTCCTCGCAAACACAATTTGAGACCCTTTGACATTTTCTAACACGCCAAAAGTGTAAGAGAAACCATTTGCTACATTTACTTAAAGAATTGCTTTTTCCACTTCATTGTGTTGGAGACGGGATTCATTTGCTCATTTCCGAGGTTTTAAAGGGTTTTCCATTGTATCTATTCTTCAATTTTAAGTCATCGTCAGCGTCGTAATTTGATACGACTTCATTGATCCTGACATGACGCCCGGTGCTATACTGTTGAAACTTCAAGGTCAAAAACTACTAAAAAAGCACGTATGCGTGTTAAAAAATATCGGTGTTTTTTTTTAGAAAATGATGACGACGATGATCATGACTGCAGTATGACGGGGCAAGATGTGAAGAAGGCGGAGATGCACAAGAAAGAAGAGCCCTTGAAAAGGATCCCTTTTCTTTTTCTGAATTGGATTCATGACTTTGAGGAAGTCTCTCAATTTGGGCGAGAATAGTTGTAATGGATCAATATTTGTGAGCCCTTTTTGCTGAGCGAGATGAAATGTAACCGTCTCTTCAGGGTCAGAATTATGTTTGTTTGGAGAGTGAAAAGGGAAAAAAGAGAGCCCTTTTTGAGGCGGACAGCTCGTTATTCAATAGCCACTACTGTGCAAATTAGTGGGCAAGGCAAAGAGTCTCAATAGCATTTGAGTTTGTGTCAACATTGCGCTTTTGTGACTGAGCACGTACGAAAATAATTATTTCTCGTCTACCTGACGTCGTTTTTCCGGTGTCGACATAAAATGTCTCAAGCGTGGGATTTTGGAATCCCGTCCTTTCGATTTTTTCTCAATATGCTCTGTCCTCTGTCGTATTCAAAAAATCTGAGCGTTTTTCTAACACTATAATGTTGTAGACAGCTTAAAAAACTGTCTCAGTAAGTTTTACTGTACTATTGATTTTTGCAAAAATAACAACTTTTCTTTCACGGAAAAATAACGTGGCATCACTTTGCAAAGGGAAAAGAAAGGATAGTTTCCAAACAGGAAAAGTTGTCATCACATATCGATATTTACGAGCTGCCATAAAACATGAACTTTTGGCAATGAAAGTTGAGCAGCAACCGGGAAAAAAAATCAGAACGCTTCTCAATACAATACTATCATGAGCGTTTACACAGAATTTGTAAGGATTCTTACAAGGAAACGGGAAACCTTAGAAATCTGTGTCTGTTTCTGTTACCCTTTTGACGTGATAAAAATGTCACACGCAGCACAAAAATTGGAATCCTGGAAATCTCTGCTTAAAAACTTACATGCACAGCGTGCGTGGAAATGCACATTTTCCGATTTTTCTATCAGTGAATGAATTGAACGTGGTAGTTTCTGGTTGCTCATATGAACACATTACCGTAATGACAGTGACGTGTCATAAAAGGCATTATGAATACATCATAAAACGTGTATATGAATTCCGTAGGCTATACCGTTGTGACATGTGAAACATGTTTCACACAGGACAGACGCAGACACTTGGGCGCACATGACTCAACATCTCTCCTTCATTGTAATTCATATATCTATTTATCCTCGCTCATTGAAAAAGGAAGTTTTTTTTGAATCATTCAGTTGCATTCGGATGTAAAAGTCTTGCTCGCACATTGATTTCATCCTTTATTCCTTGTCCTGAAGGCAAGTGTGACAATTTGATTAAATACAATTTTCTTTCAAAGATGACAAGTAACTTTCGGTACGATAGCAAACTGTTGAGTTCAGACCTTCAGGCAGACTTCGTGAGCAACTGAGAATGTTCCATGGTACAGTTTAATATTGTTTATAAACTTTTTGATGTTCTGGTCGTACAGCAATGAAGATTTCTCGTGTACTAAAAGAGATATCGTGTCGTCAATTACTAGTTGTCACACCCTTTGCACAGTTCTGTTGTCATTAAATCTTCTGTTCCTATCCGAACGCATGACATCTCATAAAATTGTCTGATGGACCCGAAATGAACGAAATTCATGGACACAAGCCATTCCCACTTGCGTTGGAATGACGAGAATGTCATGTACTTGTCACTTTGCATAGCCTTCCGCATAGTTGAGTTTGACATTTACATTACATCACTTTGCATGCTGTTAATGTCTGGCATTCAAGACTTGTTCGAGTGACAAAAAAGGCGCTTTATACACTCTTTGACATCAATTGCCTATGAAACTCATTACCAAGTCTTGCTATTAGAAATTACAATACAATGGCATCTTTTCAAGTAGCAGTCAAACAGTGAAAGGCATGTTCATGAAGAATGTGGTATGTTCCAGTCTTACTGACTGAACCGGCAAAACTGGAAAGATACAAGATGGCCAAAGCTGAAAAAATATTTCTTTCTCACCTGTACACGTGATTCCGGTAAGTTAATTTTTAGTGCGACTTCTTCTCTCATAAAAATGTCAGGGTATCTCGTTTTCCCAAAGAGACTTTCAAGAACGTCCAATTGCGCCCGGGTAAATGTCGTTCGTTCCCGTCTCTGTTTCCTTGGGTTTGAACCTGAGAAAAAGAAGCAAAACGTACTTATGATACTAATAGATATTTGACAAGCCTTTTATTGTTGTTCGATGTCGAATTATAGCTTCAATTTACATCCAGACATCAAATCAATGTCACGAAGAATGACGGAACATAGGGTGCTAATAGCATCGAAAAAAGCCCATAATATTTATGGTATTAATGTATACTCATAAAAGGTTGTCTTTCAAGCAACGTGGATTTTGACTTTGACTCGGCATGGCTTGCTGGAGGAAACTGGACAAGTCAAGAGACTCGAGATGAAAAAGGAGTGAGTTGTGATGGGAGTTGAAAGAATGGTGAAGTGCATTTTAAATGAGGTGCGTATAAAAGACGAGTGGAACGACAACAACTATAGGACAACCAGACGACCATTTTAAGTTGTATTATTTTTTGATTCTATGACAAGGGAAGGATGGGAAGGCAGACATCGACATGAGACAGTGACAACGTGAGGAGAGAAAGTAGTCGCAACAAGCAGACAGGAATGACACAAGATTACAATTTAGCCTTTTTCTAATATGTGTCCAAGTGCCTTCGACCTATTAGATATGCATCAAAAACTACTTGGCTCTTCTCCTGGATTAAGTCGAGTGAAATGGGGTAATGGGAATATTTCAAAGGTAAACCATGTGGTAATGGTGCGAGCAGGAGTGACAATGGCTATGGCAAATGTTACTAAGTGAGAGTCAGTCAGCGAGCACAAGCATTATTAAGACTCGTTTGAAATTGTGAAACAGCATCTTTTACCAACATATCAGCAATGAGAAGACGAAGAAGTGAGTGCACATATATAGCAGTTCAATAAGTCCACAGTTGACTGACTGACTGAGTGAAGGGGTCGCAACAGAAAAAAAAATCTTTAGAAGACAGGAGGATTACGCACTAAGCCACTAGAAGAATTTTTACTCTACAATAATTTTAGAGGGAAGAATTGAGTGCCTTTTGCCACAGAAGAGCCAAACGGAGTGCGCAGAGCAAGAGTGAAAAATGTCAACGCTTTTTTTTCACTTCTTGTCTGATCGATCAAATGATATCATCCGTTTTGGATTCGGAGTTCACCAAGAAGTTGCATGGAACTGAAACACGATAAAGCTAAATCGACTCACATACTCACACTTTCAAAGATTTTCTCAGCAGCAGCATTTCCTTGTGTTCTTTCTAACCTTTGAGAAAAGGGTGGAATACAGAATAAAGCCAAAGTTTTAGTTTTTTTTTTCTTCAAAACTCCAAAGCATCCGATGCACTAGTAGTCAAATATTTCCGTTTGCTCTGGTGAACTCAACTCAACTTCATATTATACAACAGTATTTTTTGTGTCGCATCGTACATTGAAGATGACTAAAGCAGGAAAAAATGAAGTGAAGTGAAAAGTGACACCAAAGATGACTTAATTTCTTGACTCAACTCGAAAGCTTTTCTTGTCATTTCCTCCTGTTATCTTCACATGGGTCGTCGCTCGTCACACTAAAATGTCCTTCGTCGCTTTCCGTTCTGTACCTTCACGTCTTTTTATCCGACAAATTTGTCATCTCACATTTGGCTTAGTACAATCATCTTTCATCATTTTCCGCGTTTTCCCCCTTCGAGAAAATTTTTCGAAAGACACTTTTTTCATTTCGTCCGATTAAACCTCCCATTAGCAACCATTAGGCATATTTTCCAACTGAAATCACCTTCTTGTGACATTTTTAGTCATTTTGTAATCTTCGGAGCTTGCTCCTTTAACGAAAATACTTATAAATGCCACAACGAACGGAGGAAGATGACATTTTTTCATGAGATTAATCTTCAATGCCTTAGAGCTAAACGTGTAATACTTTTTTGGTCATTCACGAGTCAAAGGACGTAACACGCATTAAACGGGGATTAACCAGCAAAGAATTTTCAAGAGAGGAATTTTTGGGGTCATGCAACATTTGACATTTGGATGACATTTTTTTGACCCATTGTTGTTTACCTGGTGGGTAGCCCATGGAAGGATGCATGTCCATAGGTGAAACTGTGAGACCAAGTCCATTCATGGCATACGGCGAGGACTTCAGGTAGGACATGGGCGGTGGCACCCCACCCGCCCCATGTCCTCCACCCCCGCTCCCAAACGACGAAAACGCCAGGATGTTAGCTATTTTGACGAATTAATTGAACCTCCAGATGAAACTAAGTGCCCGAATCCGAAGATTCCTCTTTTTGTGCCCCTGAAAAAAAAAACGTTCAAAATACATTCAAAGCGTTAGAAAATGTAGTTCCATTTTTTACCAAGTAAAATTATTGGCTAAACTCTATACATCTATACTACTTTCATTTTCGATGTTAATGTTCCTATAGCTGTAAAAGCACAAACTATAGACTGAGAAACCCTCTTTACTTGCTTCCGTCCAATACATTTCATGTTGTTCATCATAGTGCCAAACTATAGACGCTAAGCCATAAAAGTGCATTTGGTGAATGCGCACACAAGTAAGACATTCGTGTTGCAGACAAAAAGGAAGTTTTGGTTCTCGTTTGTGTCTGTCTGCTGCTGCTAAGTCCGCTCTGAAGAATTTGAGGGATTAATCCCCCATTCCGATTAAACTTTCTTCGATGGACACAGTCAAAGAAATCACGCTGAGCCATTCAACGCAATAACATTTGAGCACTTACGCTAAAAAGTTGCCGTGTTCCGTTCGTCTTTCATTTCAACCTATGTCGAAAGATTCATTCCTTATTTTCATTCAGCCTACCCACAAAAACCAAGAATTTTCTATGAAGCAGAGACAAACTAAAGAATCTTTTCAAGTTTCAGTAGCGTTCAGCTTAAATACGACGTGTGGAAAAACATTTCATATTTAGTTTACACAAAGGACTCTGAAATTTTATTTTCTACCAATAAAAAGTTATTTTGCATTGTTTGGAATGTAAATGTAATATGTTATAAGATGTCATTGAAGATGTTATGGAGGATCAAAAACTTGACCGTTTAGAGAGCATTGATGTTTCAAGGTAAGTAGTAAGTACTAACATCCAACCCTTAACGAGCTGAATACTATACAATGCCATTTCACATTCATTCAAGACCGATATCATCTTCGTCAACTACGCATTTTAACATTTCCACTTTTTCTTCTCTCACGTTCAAGACTAGAACAAGAGTCAGAAAATGGGACTACAGAAGATATAAACGAAACAGGATTTCAATTTTCTACTATCATCTTGAATGAAAGTGTACCTATTGTAGTATCAAAAGGTCTATATAACAACTCTACAAGAAAAACAACAGCAAACTGCGAAATGGAACTTCCTCGTTGAAACCAGCTTGGCAATGACAAAACGTGGCGATTCATATTTGAATGGACTCATAATTTTATCAAGAACAAAAAATCTGCATTGTACTTGTTCTACTCGCTAGTCTTTGTAACGTGAGTAACCTTAGGGTCGAAAGGGTTACACCCGATGGTCACGACGACTGATAGGAACTACAAGACTACGTCTGCAACGTCTGTCTGAGCTTGTTTTACGACTCTGCCATTGCAGTTAGGGATGGATACGAAAAGTCTAAATTTTTATCATGATGAAAGACCATCAAGGTGAACTGCCGTCGTCATCATCATCCTATGGTATTGGTCCATATAAAAGCTCATGGAAGAGGAACAAATGCATTCATTCATACACTCAGCAGTTGTTGGAGAGAAGCTTTTGCTTTATTTCTTATTGTTCTATGTGACCTGAATGAAGGGGAAAATGGAGCCCAAATGTGTTCTCGCAATGAGGAAAAAGGCAGAGGTGCCCGAGATGAGATGCAACAGCACCTTCAGTCAAAGTTGATTTGGCTGTCGTCGTCCATATAAGCAAATAATATCAGGACTACAATACTATAGACGTGAAATAGAAGTGAAGAGATTGAGCCATATGACTGATACGACCAAAACCAAAAACTGCAACATTATTTTTCTTCTCTACAAGAATTCAATGAGAAGGATGATGACGAGATGATATAAGAATATTTGGACAAAAGAGCACACCGAGAAACTTTACTAGTGCACATTGCTTTGCTCCAGACTATCCTTGCATGATTGTGAACTGTATTCTCCATCATTTTTTAGCCCGATTTGTTTCACGTGACCTGGCTCGACCCTCGGATGAAATGAAACCCTCTTTTATTCAGAGAACTTGAAAAAGCTACAATATTCTTTTATTCTCTTTCTCTCTTTACCACAAGTGAGCCAAAAAAATGAGGGGAGTGGAAAATGTAAAAGCTGCTAGGAAGCTCTCCCTCGTCGCATATTACATGCGTGTTAAATGAGCGTTCATTTCGTATCTCGTCTAGTTATACAGTGTCCAAAAGTGTCTCAAATTAGGGTCGTTTCGTTTCTCCCAAGCCACATTTACTTCCTGTGTCAATATTGCACTAGGAACCCAAACCACCCCAAAAATTTGAGCAAACACTAAAACAACCTTGTGGATTTTTCCTGCTGTTGCTACTGTTGCTGTGATTTGTAAGAATAAAAGTGGTTTCTATCACCAAACGTTACGTTGGGATTGTGCGTGTCCAAAAAAGATACTTTCTACAATGTCTGTCGCACTATACACTATTCCTTCCAAGATTTCATTTCATTCACAACGGAACCTTTCAAAGCACAAAATACGATACCTCAGAATAAAGAAGTGAATGTTTCACACCTTCTGGTCTCACTCTCACAGAAAGAGCCGCCGCTAAAATAAGATGCATTACAACTTCATTACATGAATGACTACTTGTGGAAATTGGCACGCCTTCTTTTACACTTAGGGTACTTCAGAGTACTTCCAATAACGTTAAGCTGATTTTGATTGCTCAGTGCATTTTTTTCATAAAATTGTTAATATAACTAAGACGAACGACGAAACTGTGTTATTGTGAAATAATCAATGGTACTTTAATATTTTGTTATTGTTTTTTTCCTTGTTTCCCTGATGGTCATTATGGATTGTTTGGAATTCGTCCTTGAGGTGGATTTATTAGGATTAAAATGTATTTGGTTCACTCAGTTTAAAAAGCAGGGAAAGCGCATAGTAAACGGAGCCACCAAACAAGACGAAGAGCTGCATGCAATGCATATTGCATAGTACAAGCAAAGGTCCAATTGAGAGAGGTGGGATTAACGTTTGTACTGCGCATCGGCAAACTTTATCCCATTAGCAGTGGAGAAATATTTTGTCCAAATGGATCATGATTATGAAGAGCCTTTTAAAATGTTCCAAAAGGGCCCTTCCGTTTTTGAAGATGGACTTCTCTTTGTAGGATTAGCATGAGCAAAAAGGACACAAGCAAGTAGAGTAGAGAGTAGCCGTACTCTTTTGCTCCTGTTGTGGTTCGTTTAATGGGTGTTTTCCACCAAACAATTCTTTCATGCGAGATAACCTTTAGTGATTCGTTCGAAGAGGAGGAAAGGAAGAACGTAAAAGTATTATTTTATGTAATTGTGTCCTCAATGGAGAAAACATGGGATTAAATGAAATTCCCCAACATTGTGGCATGGACACGCAGTGCAACAAAATAAGAGGCATGAATTTCGTTGTAAGTTTGTTTTGCTCGCGTTTCGTTCGGACGCAGGCGATGTGACGATGAGAACAATGGAACACACCAAACAACAATAATGATGTCCCTTAGCTGTACTGTGTCCATGTCCCATCGAACATTTCTGCTCAGTCAGATGAATTCAAAAGCGTGCTTAACTTACTCTTACTTGCATTTGTATATTGCTAGTATGCGTTTCTAAATATCTAAGTGCTTAGGGCGAAAGACCCAACGAACCGATTGACAAGCGGTGACAACTTCACAAACAATGCTGTTACGTTACGAAGAATGGTATGTGTTTGCTACAATACTAATGAGTTATATATATAAGTAACTGAACGCAAAATTGCTTTGCGTGAATGCCATCAAACCATCATATCAGTTAGGAAAAGGGTGTTGCTTTCAGCGCGAAGATATCACCCGAAATTTGAAACCCTGTCCTGTTTGGAACAATTGTCCGCACCTTGGTCACCTTCTGCTTCAATAAATTCTAAGGGTCGTTTTTGAGGTCTTGTGGTGGCCTTACGACAAGAAACATTTCCACTCATGCCTTTTCCTCACATTTTCGCTTGTGTATTGAAAACAGACTTTCATACAAAAATTGAGATATACTAGTTTCCAACCTTTTACATTCGTTTCTGACACTTTTGTACTCAAAAATGAAATGTACTCCAAAAAATTGAAGCTCTCTTCAAGTGGATTGAAAATGAACAAGGGCAAGGGTGGTTTTCTTTTGATAAAAATTGCCTACCTCAACGAAAGAACAAGTGTGTGGTTTGTTTCATTTCATACAATAAAGACCTAAAGAGAAGACAAGTAGAAGCACTTGAAGAAAATATCATGTTGTTCATTCAACAGACTGTTATTTTAGGAATGTTTCATCGTGCACAAGTGCAAGAAGACAATAACCTTAGGAGAAATTCCACTTGGACGCATGCCCATGTGCTGTACATTTCAAAAACGAATGAATAGGCAAGGTGACACACACCTGAAGATGATGCGCCTTTACCTTATTGTCCACTCTTCAAACTATATTTTCTATTGGAAAGCATATTATAATACAGAAAAAAAGTTTAACTTTATACCTATAAAAATAAAAGAAGTCTTCTTAAAACTCCCTTTTCAATGTATGCTGTACTAATGATGACACAGCAGAATTCTGTGACGTTTCAGTCACACAAGAGTCACAGACTGTATGGCTACTTAAACTTAAACTGTGATTTTTTTTGAGTGTGACTGCCCCATGAGAATAGTAGCCCTTTGAATAAAAGAATGCAGGTTTGTACACACCTGAACAAGTTGCTTCGCTCAAAAAGTGGCTACTTCCACTGATGTGATACATTGATAATGAAAGAACTCAAAGAAGGAGAGAAAAGGGATAACTGATTTTTCGAGACGGACAAACCCGTCGATGCTTCTTGCTCCTTCAGATGAGTTTCAATTCTTCCTCATGAAGATGATGATGAATGACAATCAAAAGTCAGAGAGATCTGAAGAGATGCAATACGTGAAACGACCTCTGATCCTCAATTTGTCCACTATTGTTCACCTCACAATGAATCGACAAAGCACTCGAGTTTTTTTTTAGAGTGTGCTTCCTTCATTCACAATCCGTTACCATTCTCATCACACTTTTAAAATTCACATCTCCTGTAAATCAGAATGTTTATAGGGAGTGAGTGAGTTGCACTTTTTCGATCTCAATTGTCCCTTCTTCGTCAATGAACCTTGTTTGTTATTCCCAATGGACAAAAAGGAGTAAAAACGCCCATGAGACAGAAAGATAGTCACACTGCAGTCACACGTCAACCTGCCTTGTTATCACAGTATCAATTACCAATTTGGAGGGCTGTATTATATCTGTGTTGTTCAACAATCACTCTCCTCCTTCCAAAAGGATCAGTCAGCTTACAATCAAGTGTACATTTGCCAGTTCACTGTCGAGAAAACACTTCACTTTGGACCACGCCCTGGGCGACCTCACTTGAAGGTTTCCTTTGATGAGGTTGTCAATTTACAAATTGCAGAAATAAAAAATATGATAAAAACATACTCTGCCATATAACAGCGTGTTTCTCAATTCGTAACTCATCACGGCACACATTTCATCGTTCAACTAAGCAATTAGCTACAATTGTTTGTTATTTTGCTACTCACAGCTCAGATTCATGAATCACACGACAAAAACTGTTCAATCTAAACGTAAATCAAAAATATAGATTTTGACGCCAGTGGACAAATTCACAAAACACAGTATAATTTCGGAGAGAGCATAAAAAGAAAGTTAAACCGTTAGTGATAGGAAAGTGGTAAAATACGCATACGGTGATAAGTCTCAATTGAGGTGTGAAGTGTGTGATTAGTGAGTGATTATGGATGGGCCGTCGATTTATGAGTGATTACATGGGGATGAGCGGGTTAAAAGCAGCTTAAGGAATTTGAACAAATGAAAAGTACTGTGTGAAGTGTGACCCAACAAAAATCGACAATCAAATATTACGTCGTACTTTGAGTACTGAAAGTGAAACACTGAAGGGAGCAATGTTCCAGTTTGTATGAAAACGATGGATTGTTAAATATTTAATTCAATTCTTTAATCGGTAAACTCGACTCAAACACAGACAAATATAGATAGATTTCTTTTTGTTCAGTAGCACAATAACAATAGGAAAAAAAACGAAAGCTTCTAAAGAAGTCTCAATGTCAACAGGATGTAAATAATAATACCTAAATGAAGATGATGAGGTTTAAGGAACGGGGAAGAAGTTGCGACTAAACGTTCTTCTGGGTGACGACGGGTCTAATACACTAATACTATCAGGATTCTTTTGAAGGAGGAAAGCGGACTAAGAATGGTATAAGGACCAAAAAAGGAGGATGAAGACGGATCTTCATTCAAAATCCTGTAATATAAACTTTTTTGTAGTAAGTTGGAGTTGGAAGTAGTATAATGCTTAATAAGCATGATAATGATAGCTCAGAGACTCGGAACAAGGAGTAAGCAAGTAGGAAAAGAAAGGAGTTTAAAGAAACTGGGTGCTAAGTTGAGAAAATACGAGATTATTTGTTTAATATTGTTTTGAGTCGATGATGGACTTACTTGGACAAAAAGGATTGGTGGACGTTGCTGATGGGCTGCTGGACGATGAAGCGAAGCAGGATTGCACTTGACTTTTGTCGTCTTTTGATATTGTTGGTAAATTCAAGTAAAGTCTTTCTTAAAAAACACTGGAAACTGAATCGTCGTTCATGAGTTGTTTAGTTGTTCCGTTCTTTTTTGGCGTATGTCTAATCGCCTTATAGAACTTTTTTTAAATCACGAGAGATAAAACACAATAAACTCACCTAAGCTGACAAAAATCTACTCTTGAATGCAGGCACAGATAAAACAAGTCTTAAGCCTGTTACAGAGAGGCTTAAGGTCTTCTCAAACCGTATTAAATAAGACCAAGATTGATCCTATGCAATCCCCCTAAACTTTTCAAACATATTATCAAGCCTTGTGTTCGTGTGCCCAGTCAAACACTACACATTCGGAACGATGATGAAGAAGAGACGAAACTTTGCGATCCTTCTTCCTCAACTCGTTGAGTCTGTGTTACGCATAGGCGTACAACGGCGGGGTTCACTCCTCGACAAACCAGATAGGACGGCGTTTCTTCCTCCTGGCCACGACTTCGTTTCTTCCCATCAACCAATCCCACCGGATTCCGCCTCCATTGCTGACATTCACTATGCGCACTCAACTAACCCAACCTCTCTTTTCCCTTACCACTTCATCTCCAATCCTCCTCATCTCCAACTCAACTCAACTTCTAAAAAACTTCATCTCCCTTCTCTGTTCTCGCTCTTCTTCCTAGTACATACATATTCACATCACATCTATTCCCATCTTCCCGAGTCCCTTTACTATACGACCCTCTTGTCATCTGCATCCCGACTTCCCGACCCAGTAAGTGCCACTGTCTCCTAACTCAACATTGCATTTATAGGCATTTGTACAAAAAAAACAAATCTTTCTTCATCCATACTTCTACACCTCTTTAATACCCCTGTGTCATCAGAAATCATTGATCCATTGATCAAACATCAAAATTAAGTATCAGTTGCAGTGTTCATTGAGGATTGTCAACAGTCTCACATTGTCCCACATTCCAATCCCATGCATGCTTTCACCAATTTGCATATGCAAGCCAATTAAACTATGTGTATAGGAATAGAACAAAGAAATGAAAGAATGAATGTGCCCTTGTGCTCAGTGGACATTAAAATAAGAGCCCTTGACTTTGTATAAAAAGAGCGGTAGGTAGAATGACACACGTAATCCGTAATCCGGTGCTCATCCCGTATTGGTAATACCTGGATGGATGGATGTAATGCAAAGTGTACACGAGGCAGAAAAGGTATAAAACCCCTAAACCAAACAGAATTAGGCATTTTATGTATTGCTTCTCTCATGCTCACTTATACAGAATTTTTTAAAGCTTCCTTAAATGTTAGTGTAATTGAGACTCTCTTGTGTTGAAATGCAGGAGCCTTTTTAAGCAGCTTCTGTCTTCATAATGCTCTTAGTCCAACCACCTTCTTTCACTATGAATACTTACTATACTTTACTTTATCTCCTTGTAGTAAAATGCACTTTTACACATCCCGTTTGTTACACATTATTAACTCTTCTACTTACGATCACAAAAATGAAGTTAGAGAATACTAATACTTTTCGTCGCACACTCAGCGAACAATGACAAAAAAACTGCTTATCCTTTCAAAATGCGACATACTTATAGCCTCTTTCTCTAATATTATTATTATTTCCTTTCTTGTCCAGCATAAGCAGGCACACTAACCGATGATGATGATCTTCCAGACAAAAAACTCTGTGGTAATAACGTATAACTTAGTTAACATAGTAAAGTGAAACACGCAGAAGCAAAAACGCAAGCGGATCAAAATAATAATACTACTAATACGGACACAAGAAGAAGTACATTGCATCTCATAGCAGCTTTTTCTGCAAGGGCAATCTTCCTAAATCCTTATAACTGTCGCACGTCGTCTCTTTTGCTCAAGTCTACGATAAAAATAAGCTTATAGTATAGCTTTAAAAGAGGATTCCTTCTCTTTTTTTGATTAAACAATTACATTCATGTCTGCTCAAGTGCAGTCGAGAATTACAGGGTCATTTACACTTTGCCACTTTGGCCTTTCAATGCAAAGCTGCTTACGGCTCATAAAGTAAATAAACACAACGTTTTTGTCCAGATTGAAATACATTGAGAAAACAATGCTTTCCATGCTGTTCTTTCCCCTGTCGACCGTTTTACAAACCGTTCTTTCTTCTTTCCTCGCGGAAGACCAAAACTGTCCAAATTTGCAAAATGCCCCAACTTTTGCACAGTACCTATGAGTGATTGTCCTTTACATTCATTCCCTGTCATTTTACTTCTTTGCATTTCCCATCTGGTATTGGTATTCAGTTTAATAAATATATCGCGGGTGCAGTTCAGTTCAATTTCCACAATAATTGTAATTGGTCAGTGTCGTTGTAATTAAAAGTGTCCTATAGTATTTAAATATATTATCTAATTTTGCTAAGGTAGTAACTAGTTCCTCGAGGCCTGTCCCTGTGGGCACTGCGAGTCGTATCTCGTGTGAGCTCGGAGCGTCATTCTTATGACAGGACGAAAGACATTTTAAGCTCTTAATTAATGTCTAATTAATTCAGGTGTAAGTCAAGATTTAGAGTACAAGTCCTGTCGCATTTACATGCTCTCACTCGCACTCTCCCCTATTGACTATTCGTCGTTCACTTCGGGTTAGGGAAATGTATAAGAGAGTAATGTGAATGTGACTTTGTATTATACTACATGAAAACGACGACTAGACGGTTCTCCTTTGTAGGATTTAAGCAGACAAATCTACAGAAGAAGAGAGAGCGTCATCTTTTCCTACTATTTAAATGGCCATTTTGAACTTTTGAAGTCATGTGTTTAGTTTCTCTTCCTTCCACGAATGGGCAAGAAGACAACACTTAAAATTGATGCGAAGTACGTTGGCATCGGACAATTTCTGACAATATAACAACAAGGCACTTTGGTCATTGTGGTTGAATGGGCTGAACACATCTTGAAAGTGCTCGTTGCAATCACAATTTGTCTTTTCAAAATGGCTTTATATGCATTCTCATGCCTTATGGCACATAAAAATGCTGTCAGTCACCGTTTGTCTTCTTCAATGTAGAAAGCGAGCCAACAACCAACAATTATCTGCTCAAGCTGTCTCTTCCTCGCTTCGTTTGCCATTGTGCAGGAAAATTGAATGCGTTCTTCTCAGCTAATAAAAGACAAGATGAGGATGTGATGTGAGGATGTGACTATATGGACCATTCTGAGAGGATACACAGCAAGGAGCAAAGAAAGATTCTACCTCTCTCTAACCCGTTTTTTGTAGTACTTTTGCATTTGTACGTACTACAGTTTCCATCGCATTCAAGTTCCAAAGTCCTATAAAAATCAAGGAGCGTCAGCATAAAGGCATGACTCGATGCGACCATTTTCCATTCAAGTTTTTCACTTTGAGTGATTAATGCTTGTGTCACGCTCCCAGCTGGTAATTAAGGGTCAGCAGTTACCATTTGCAGTGACAGATTATAAAAAATACGGCAGGGTTTTATATAGACGTCGCATTGTAACTTTTAAAGAACAATAGTCCAAAATTCTGTCGGGGAAAGGGATAGGATAATGTGGATGCTATAGCAAGTTGCATTTTACTATTTTACACTGCAATGCCCGAAACTGAAATGCTGTGACGAAATGTAAAAAATTCTAATCGAGAATAGTAGTCGCATTCGAAAGCTTGAGATTCCATTTTATTACATTATACGCCTTTTATTACCAAGGAATGAGCGTCTTCATAAGTGACGGTGCTGACGACGAGGATGCAATGGTGACGACGACGGGCTTTGACCGCCAGAAAAAAGGCGTTTAATGGTCTCATCCCGGCTTAAAAGTCACAGCAACGTTGTATAGAGACCATCAAAATAAAAATGACGACGGCAAAAGTCATTTTCGCCTCCTGCTGTATCAAAATGGATTGGGTCGGCAAATGACTCCGAGTTAATCCTGAGCAAACAGGAGAGGAGGATGACAAAAAAATTCTCAGTCAGTACGTAACGCGTAACGTTATAAAGTTCCCATAGCATAGTCATAGTCAAGTTTCACTTGCATGGAGATTTGGTTTTGGAGATCCACCTCGGTGCGTTACGTGTACAAAAAATCTCGTTTCGAATGCTGCGTTGGTTGTGTCTCTGTTTGAGAATTGTGATTCTTCATTATTTTACCATGTGGCAAAAAGTTGTAGTAGTTGCTCCTGCGGGCGTTATTGTTACTCTATGAACGACACGATCTCATACTCTCCGGGTGTTGTTGGGAACACATCAGCGACATCACATTGTGTCATTTCAGGATGATCGAGTCACACACAAAGTGACCGCGAATGGAAGAAGCATGTTGTCCTAGTGTGACCAGAGAACAGACAAATCCATTTCGAACAAGGTTTCACATTTTGCCAACGCCCTCAGCCATTCTTCACTAAATTGGCTTTTGTGTGCATTTCCCGTTCAAATTCAATCATTCCATTTTGATGCTTCCTCAGCAAGTCTTGTTTTCTAAAAAATGTATCCATGTTACTTGCTGAAAATTTTGGAACTTGTCCAAGTCATAAATCAAAGTGACACAGCCAGGCTGTTCGCAACCAATTCTCTTCAAGTCAGAATTCACAGAAAACACTTGCATAATTAGTATTATTTCACAATGCACTGAACGTCACGGCAGAAAAGGGATGATGTCTATATATTCAATTAGTTGATACAATCTGTTTTGTGTCGTCTGGTTCGACTTGATGAGTTTTGTTTGATGATGCTTTGATCTCTTTTCGTTCAGGTAGAACTGGATGATCCCCCTGTTTTGATCTTGACTAGTTTGAAAGGGACTGGAAAGACTAATTATCCTAAATGTGATCTGTTGTTTGACTTGTTGTTCTTTACCATGAAGGACGATAATTCATATCATTCCATTTCATTTCAATTCATCCTGTTGTTTCATCTCGAATTTATGTAACAAAGGATCTGCTCCTGGGCGAATGTTGCTTTCTGTACATGTGCGTTATTGATTGGTTTGGCTCGGATGCTGTGTATTAAAGTAGATGAAGTGATCCTTCGCGCAATATTGGACATCTGTTGAGCCCACCTGTGCAACTGGAGAGCTTTGCATGAAATCAGAATAAAATGCGTTCATTCAGCTGAAGAATACGAAATGGTATTTTTGTACGGTTAGTGTATGCGTTCTCCTGTCCAAATCTTCGTAATGCTTTAGCTTTTCCCTCTTCTCCTGACAATAAATCCCAATATACACTGCACAAAGTTTCCACAACAAGTTTGTTGTCTTCTTTATCAAGAACCATATAACCCGTTCTGCACCTTCATCATAGTCTTCAATGATGCGTCATGCTGTCATACTGTGATGTGACGCTTTGTCACCATCATAATGTCATGTGATACGTACGTGCAACATGTCATCCTTAATTCTAAAATGAGTCAAAGTGCATTTTCCTAGAAACGCATGTCATATTTGTCACAGAAACGAACACCCTCACCCTTCCGGTTCAATTATTCTAAACTGTGCTTAGAAAATGTACTAATTATTATGCATCTCATAGCATCATCATAAGAAACCAAGTAAATGCTCTATATCGTTATTGAAATGGGCATATGATCAAAAGTTCAATTCGCTCAGTCCTTTGATATCCATTGTTACAGAATGCATCCTATAAATCCGGGCTTAAAGAAAGTCCGTCATGAGAGAGGATGAAAACGAAATCTTCCCTTGAATCCCTTGAAGATTGCATCTTCTCCCTATTCATCAGGATTTCATTCTTTGGCTATAATATATCAATGAGAAAAAAATGAATTTGCTTAAATAAGTCTAGAAAGCATTATCAATTTTCTCTGTGTCGTCATCAACGTACTCTCAACACAAGCTTTTTGGATTATGTCGTGTGTCAGTGCATCAGCCTTGTGTGCACTTTGATGCACCCGAAGGGCCAATTTGTGACCGAACGGAAGTCGTGTGCTGGTCACGTGACCTCTTCGGTTTAGACGCGTGTCCCGGTGTCCCGGATGAAGCAACCCTTCATTAAAATCCAATGTTGTGACTTGTGACGTCGTAACCACAAAACAAGTGAACAGTGGAGTAGTCAAAATCATGCTGGTTGCGATCGATGTTTCAGTTTCAATTTCAAATCAACTTTTTCAACTTAACTGTCAACAATAAAGAGTTTAATAATTATTATTGGAGAACGCCGTAATAGGCCCAAAAATGTTCATCTTTTAGAAAAGGGTGGTGAAGTGCTCAGATTTCTTACAGAATTTCTTGACTGAGTTTTAAGTAACAGATGCACGAAGCATTATATCGTATCAAAAAATTGACCATTGTACTTAACTACCATTACGATTTCAAGCTTGAGAAAGTTTTTCAATGAATACGTTTTTTCTGAAGCAATAAAAATTACTTTTTTGGATTGAAATTTATATAAGGTTTTATTTCTTTTCTTCTCTCCTGGTAGGAAAGGATACTGTCCATACTTCGTTCTTCTGCGTTTATTTGTGTGTGGATTGGACAAAAGATGAGTAATTGTATAAAAGACATCCCACGGAGCTCTGCAACTTCACAATATGAGGATTTCACAGAAGAATCTTACGAGAAAGGGAAACGAACCGCTTAAAAAAACCTTTGAAACTTACTTGCCCATGTTCTTTGAAGAGAAGGCAATAAAAAGAAAGATGAGCCACACGGCCACAGGTGAGTTTTCCTCTTATACCTTTACCTGCCTACAACTGTATACGCATTTTATTGCTACTTTCATGCTTTACAAAAGCTAAGAATAAGAAATGTGTACTATGGAAGATAAAAGATGAAGCAACTTCCCTTCCTCACCGTAAACGTCTTTACTATATTATGTTATAGTTATAGGTGTATTTTTGGTCACATGAAGAAAACGGGTAACGTCGTAACGTGCATGTGTATTTGGGGAGAAATGCCTGAACATATTATATTATAAATAGAGCATTTTCTTTTTCTTTTCTTACAACTTCTTTATCAAAATCTAAAAATAATTTATGATGTCCGTCGTGAAACGCGGAACAGTTGAGCACACAGGAAGCGTTCACGGCGTTCATGTGGGTTAAATCTTCTTTTCTTTATGTAATGATAAGAGCACAATTTGTCGCCGAGTTTGACTCTTCAATTCAATAACGACGGAGAAAGAGCGTGTGAAAATTCAGATCCCTTTGTTATGCTAGTCCAATCATACATTTCTTGTCAGAATTCAATGATTTTGAGTTAGGTTAGGTTTATTTGAGGAATCGCTTTGGTCCGCAAATTGATCACAAATTTGATTTGATCATAAAAATGTGATGACATTTGACACACGCCGTTTTGTGGATGAACTGATACGATTGTTGTTCACCGTAACATTTGAAACGGCATGAGATGGGTGACTAGTGACCAAAGTGAGTCTCCCGGGTAGAAGCAATTTCTGCTTGAATAGGATCGCGTGTAAGGATGACGAGATGATACCGGTACCATAGGAGGCGATGGCTTAATGCATTGTGATTGTAACTGTGAACCTTAAACAATATCGTTGAATGAAAGGGACTGGTAAATGGAAATGGACCCTTGTATGCAAACGGGCGCATATCTTGCTTAGATGCATTCATTTTGAGGCTTTGTGCCACCACGACACGATGAGGATCGCATCCAAAAATCCAAATAGGGTTCTGAACAGCAAGCAGAAACGAGTGCGAGTAGCACTGATGTGTGCCGTTGAATTGTAGTCGGTCGACGAAACAGACTTAAAGAGCGAAAGAGACTGTTTCTCTTCTGTTCTGTGATCTGTGACCATTTGGATATTATTGTTGTTGTGTGCCGACATACAGATGAAAGATGTCCAACCAAATACGACAGAAAGAGACAGACGGGTGATTGACAATGGGTCAGGAGGATTAGCATCTCCCTTGGTCTATCACATGTGCGTCAGAGAAAAAATCCACAATGATTTTTTGGCAAATATCAAAAGTGGGCATAGTGTCATTGATGACAAGGTTTTGGTCAATCACAACTCAAGGGAGAGGTGATAGGTGACAGGCCAATTAGAAAACGAACCGTGGTGGTCTGGTCCATGGTCCTCTTGTTGATTTCATGAAGGCGCGGTCTCAATTGCCTTTTGTAATGAACAATACGACAGTTTCACACGTCGTGAGTCCTTACCTCCACAGCCTCCACTTTCCTCTTTGGTCGATTTCAAAATGTCAATGGAGTATTGTGTCCACGTAGGAAGATGCTAGTAAGACCGCATTCATTGACATTATTACTCGTACCACCTGAAGTTTAGAAAATGATTACAATACGCAAGGAAGAACTAGTCTATGAAATTCTCCCTTTTCCGCTCATTGTATAAAGTTGGAGTATTCGTTCAGAACGACGGAAATGGTTTTTGTCCTCAGGTGACATGAGTTAACTTGTCTGTCGTCAAGTTTGTGTGGACCCTTTGACACGTCCGCCCACATTGTTAGCAAACATCGTCACAAAATCAACGGTTTCTCCTTTAATACTAAATCTATTGTGAAAAAACTTCCCTTGGGGTGACTTGAGAAGCTCCTACAAATAAACCTGTAGGTGTACAGTTATTAGTACATTAGGCGTATTGGCGTACATTAGGGAGTTATGAAGTAAAATAATTTGTATAATGGCATGGTATACAGAAAATAGAATAATACCTGTGATCAATCTCTCATTGGAAAATGTTGTGATGTTCCCGTTTCATTCTCAAAAGTTTTGAAATAAGTACGTTACTTCAAAATGTGTAGGAAATAAAGACAGTTCCGAGAAGGGGAAATGTTGGAGGGAGAAAAGTAGTATGTGCACCGGGTGCATTTTTCACTGCAAGCAGGCGTGAAAGTGCATCGAACAGACAAATTCACACTTGAGTCGTTCGTCAAATGATTTTAATGGGAGTTTTCACTCCCTGTGGTTTTCTGCCCGTTGAGTTGAGCCATTTGTTTTCTGTGCAAATAACTCGGGGGAAAATCCCGGGAGTTTCCCGTCTGGGGTGTCACAAGTCGAGAGCTGAGTCGGCAAATCAGCTAGAAAAAGCGAAACAAGTGCAGCTGGAAGATACTTTCGTCTCTATAAGCCCAATTTCTTATATAACAAAATCGCTGAGATTTTCACCCTGACAAAAAGATAGGGAATGTAAGCAAAGGCAGCTACACTTTCAGTTCAGTTTACGCTTTACCCTTTTACTTTTTTTGACTTTTAAATACAAAATTACTCTCCATATTTTCCTGCAATCTTCCAATATATGATAACCAGTTAACCAGGCAGTGTGAAATACTTTTATTTGCTACATCTGAGAAAGTGAGAAATATGACATCGTGACATGTCATTCTGTCCAAAATGTCCAATGGGTCCAATAGTAAAGCACAGATTGTAAAGTGCTCGCATGGGAATCTGGACACTTGCACACTTTTTGTCACCTCACTACTTTTTTTTACTGTACACTTCACTCCTTTTTTAGAATCCATCCGAACCTCCAGTTAGTATTCTTTTCTCCCTTCTCCCTTATGTTCGCTTCATTGAAATTTGAAGTGGTGAAATATTATGCAGTTGCACACAAAATGTGAAACTGAAACTTGTCTGCAGCTAAAAACACTCGAGACTACAAATCAAATATTGCAGGAAAGTCATTACTGGACCTTTTTAATTTGAATCTCGATATTGGTATCCAGAATTAATATGCACATAAAATCTGTTTGTATTTTGGATTTCACGCAAGAATGAATCTAATACAGAAAACTCAACCTAAAACAAAAAATACCAATGAAAGTAATAGCTCAGTGCGTTTCCCTAATAATTTCGACTCTCACTGGTTCATTCAAATGAAACAAGTCCTACTTCCAGGTTCCTTCTATTGCTGAAATGATGGACGAGTGACGATTGATGAAAAATTATTAAATGACGAGGAAAACCACGAACAAATGCAAAATTCGTTTACGCAAAATGAATAATAAATAAAGCCATACAAAATTGTTGTCTTGTATTTCTAATAACCGTTTAATGTTTTATACATAGAGAACTTGAGAGTTCCTGGGGATATGCGATACGGCCACTCTGATATCTTAGGTTTTGAAAGAAACAACAGAATTTGTTAATTTTGACAAACAATACAATATAATTAAAAATCATAGAAAGCTAAACAGTAACTTTGCATTTTGAAACAATTTATATTTTATGGAAGTTAACAGTAGAATTTATTTTATAGAGGCGTAAGCTCATGAACGATTATTATCCCATTTCCGTGGATGATGAACCTGATAAACATCGGCAATACCATAATTTTAAATGCCAATTTCTACAACAATATTGCACACTTGTGACTATTCAACAAACAATTAAGTATTTAATAGTAGGATACAACGTTTTAGAATTCTAAACGAATTTCTAGGTCAAAAGAATGAACAAGAAAAGAAAAGAAAAGAAGCATTACAAACAACCCATACGAGTTCAATAAGATTTACATTTTTATATGAAGCTACAAATTATTGTACCACTAGATTTCTAGGGTCAATCAATTTTGACCACTCCATAATCTTTACTTTATACGCGCATGAACACTACAAGTATCAAACTAATAACATAGAGCGATTAACTTAACTAGAACTACTTACTAGACTATTCTAATATTCTGTAATCATATATTTATCACGATTAACGAAGACAACGGATGTACAATTTACAGTCCAGACTGACGCGCAGCACTTGGTTAATATTATAATGGCAAAAGTAAATGACAACTTACTAATAACTATATAATAAAGGTTCATTGCGCAACCATGTAAATGTTAATGTTTCTTGATATTGTGTAACCTATTTTGTTTACTTTTATAATATAGTAGGCTGTATGGTAATGATAAGTATACAATATCAAGATGACAATGACAAAACCAGGTGAGTGAATTCCGCTAAAGCACCTGGTACTTTTCGGGAGTAGCATATGCATCAGAGAACTCACCAGACGCTCTGGACGCGAAATTATGCTGACCATGAGTGGTTGAGATAGCGTAGGCATTTGACATTTGATGATGATGTCCAAACTGATGGTGATGATGAGGCGGAGTGAAATAATCGGTCATGTTTGCATAATACGGATTACCGGCGTAACCTTGTGTGTAGCATGGAGTATTCTTGTACGGATAAGACATCGTCATGGGAGAAGTGCGCTGGACACACCCATTGTGAAAATCGGATAATGTCGGAGTATGCCAAGGAAAACTAGCAGCAGTGGAGCCATAATGTTGATGATCCATAACCGTGGCGGCAGCAGGAGGACTCAATTGTCCTTGACTGTGGCTTCCGCCAGTAGCTGCAGTGATTCCGTATCCGGTAGACAAGTGAGAAGGAGATCCTTCACCTAACGACGAGTTCTGAGACGATCCAGCTGGGCTACTAGTCCCAGGGCTGGTTTCTTGCTTGATGTACACTTTAGGATAAAGGGAAGTCAGGAGGGATGGTGACGATGTGTCCTTGTGGAGTGGATTGTTGTGGTGGTTTGCATTGTGATTGTCTCCGGGATTTCCGATGAGGTGTAACGTCTGTTGGGTTGTAGCGTGGTTTTGGGTTGGATGAGCCGACGTGGGCGAGGAGGTTGAACTAATTGCCGTTGTTCCATTCGCTCCTGACAAAGAAGCAGGAGTAGGAGAGGGAGAACATTTGGCAGACTTTGACACCCGACCACGTTTCCCTGGAGTACCCGTTCCTGGAGTCGCGTTCTGTTGTTGTTGAGCCTGTTGACGACTCTTTGCTCTTCGATTTTTGAACCACACCTAAACAAAAAGAAATTCCAAAGTCGAAATTAATTTCATGATGCTCTATCAATTATCAGGATTCTCTATCTTAACTACGCACAAGATGTCTGTTGCAGCATGCCCCGAAACAAGGGTGGGGTCCATGTTATTCAATTTTATTATGAAACTGAACCAGCAATTTATTGCCGACAGAAACGACTATATACGAGTAAAAATGGCGAAAAGTCGATAATTTAATCCAATCGACATTTGATGAAGGGTAGATGAATAGATGATGAATGGATGTTGCAAAGTATTTGGAATATGCTTTCGAGATAAGGCATGAGGATTTTGACAACAAGGATTGAGTCCTTGTTTGTGTCCCTATTTCACCAGCATGCATGAGCCAAGTTGATACGATCCATAGAAAAATAATGGAACACTTTAATCTTTGCTTTCCCTATGGGCTTCTTTTACCCCCTGCTTCCTCACACGCACGCCTCAGCTAACTGTAACATTATCCACTCCTCCAGCCAAAATCACATCATCAACTGAATTAACTTTCGCAATTCAATTACTTCCCGTTCCTGCTATCTTTCCGAGGTGAAGGATCTAAATCCTTTTTCAATTCAACAACACTCTATTCCTTCACAACAACAACAATAACAAAAACTATTTTTTATTTTTAGCACACTAGCTTTTAACTTGTATTTCACAGCTTGCGCTCCAAACCCAAACGCCTAACAACGCCTTTCTCACAAGATTCGCAGTCAGATCCAATTGCACCCTCAGGCAATCTTTCCACTTTGCATTATGAGGTTTGGTCTAAATTTCCTTCACGCGTTTCAGGTAGGTACTATATGAAGTACTATAGGAAAGAGAGTCACTACACTTCCATTAAAAAAAACACTCCCACTGACAACAAAAATAACAGATTCTAATTCTACCCCACCACTCATGTTGATATTATAGTACAACAGTGGGATTCTGTTATTCAGTCAGTTATAGAGTTCAAATCTCTGAGTAGAACAGAGCACCGAGCAGGAATAAGATGAAACGAGTAATGGTTTACGAGCGTTGTAAAAATTGCATATTCTGCAGGATCTGTACAAAATCTTATATCCGATGTCTAAAGTTTTGTGCGAATATACTATACTTACTGTAATGAACATCTTATCATTTCACCTTTTCCTCGATGATGGGATTGAACAAGAACATGTAGTATAAATGCAACCAATTTAACTTACCAATGCTATGAAATGGGAACTGGGATCCCTAAAGTACAGATATACAAGTGAACGAAACCGAGTAAGATTGTAGGATAAAAACGCATTACTTCTTTAATGAAATGTCATAAAACAGCCAAAATGGGAAAATAGAATTGCTTATATGGAATTAATGAAACTGATATAAAAACAATAGGCATTTCAATTTCAACCAATTTGGAGATATAGATAAAGGCTAAAGGATGAAAGACACTATATTTATGCTGCGACTGTCTGAGATGGAACAAGTGGTAGGATCCCCGTGAAATCGGCTCAGTTACTAACCTACTTCTACTTTCATCTTTTCGTCTCATCTTATCTCGTCTAATCTTTTGATTCTACTCTTTTTTTCTTTTTGTGTGCTAATGCGATCGAAATCATGTGACTGGAACCGATTTCCCCAAAAGTGCTCTTTTCCACTCTCACTGTTCTTCAATACTAATGATACAAAAGAGTGTTTGCTTGCTTGCTGTCGTCTTCAGAAGAAGGAACCGTTTCTCCATGACGTTTCCTGTTTACATTTAGTCTCTTGCACAAGGCGTCTCTCTGAAAATCGGTCCCAATTGGACTTACAACTTTGTCGCTGTCGATGCAGAGTTTTCGCGAATCTTATGGGAAAACACCATCTGTGATTTATCTTCACAAAGGTGCAAGCATCACAGACGGGATGAGAGGATTACGCTTTACCTTATACGACTTTAGCCTAGTTTACCACCGAAAATAGTGCGTTATAGTAGTCTGAAGTTGGACTATAGCATTCGGGGTATTTTCATCTCTCAATGTCGTCGTTACTTTCCACTTGGTGTGAAAACAAATACGCAGAGGTTTCTGCATTCGGGAAAAGCCTTCTTATGCCATCCTATTGAGAAGAATTACTTCTTTCCTCACACACTGAGAATTCTCATGAGTATTGTGAAGTACACGCGATACTATGTACTACTAAAATCCAGAGAAAATGGAGATTTTTTTTTACAAACCTGAACACGAGATTCTGGTAAATTAATCTTGAGCGCTACTTCTTCCCGCATAAAGATATCCGGGTATCTCGTTTTTGAAAAAAGATTCTCCAAAATGTCCAGTTGAGCTCGAGAAAATGTAGTCCGCTCCCTTCGTTGTTTTCGAGGATTTGGGCCACCTATTAAAGTGACATGAAAATTTTCATTCTTATTATCTGGTAGCTACGGAATAATACTAATTTGATTATTTGATATTATTTGTCTATTGTTCCAATTGTATGAACACGGTTACAACGTTAACTTACAAGGATCGAGTGAACCAAATCCAACGGATGTGACCGAATCCATAGGTGAAGTCATCCCCATTCCAAATCCAAGACCATTCATGCCCGGATAAGATGATTTTAAGTAAGCCATGGCAGAAAGTCCGACGGGAGTCGTTCCACTTGAGGATGAGCCTCGTGACGGTGGTGGACTTGGGAAAGAAGGAGGAAGGAAATGGGAAGGGCAAGACGGAAATGACCGTGAGAAATCCACGATGATCTCCCTTTGAGCTCACAATGGGGAACAAGAAAGATGATCTTCAATATTTATCCCGTACACTTCCACCGACTCCAAAGGTGATACTTTGACCACAGAGTATACAAGGTAATAAAACTACATCTAATTTCACAGCCGGCTTCAAAAGAACATGTTCCACAACGACACTGCTGGAATCAAAACCGGACAACCGCAGCGTGTTTCCTTCCGTACTCCGTTGTCCCCTTGTCCCACACTAGCGAAAACCTAAAATTGACAAAAACGAACAAATAGCATGATAATCAGCATTCGTTGAACTAAACTTTCAATACGTTAGTCTTTAGACCAATACAAAAGAAGTATAAATGAAGGTGTCACATTTTAATCCGTGAGATGTTTCAAAAAGCATGCACATTTGGGGTTACAAAGATTACACATGAATGTTACTAATGATTTTTCGGTGACATGTGAGACATGGCAATATATTACCTACGTGTGTATGCAGAACGTGTATACTGTAGGTCTGTAGGTATACTAAACATAAACAACCGTTTTCGAAAACTGAGCCTCCTGAGCGACCCCTTCTTGCCAAGGTTGCTTTAAATGGTATCCCGCTTAAGGGTCATGCATTTAAAGAGATACAGCAAAATGACACGAGTGATGAATTTAAGTCGTTTAAGAAGTATAGACGAATTAATGGTAAAATGCTGTAAGAAAATAATATCAAGCACAAAATAGCTTAAATACCTATTCAAGGAGAAAACAGAAACCCCTTTTTTTGAATGCTACTCGCTCATTTAAAGTAAAATGAACTGTCCAAGTATAGTAGACAAACAATAGGAGACACAAAGCACAATAGCATACGACATACGACAACGAAACGAAGGTAAACTGAGATTGGAGCCGGTGATTTGGAGTAGGAGGAATCCGAATACGAATCACTTAATGCGTGCACTCACACAGAAGTACTGGAAGGGGTAGAGTGTGATGACAATATTAAAGTTATCTTCAATGGTAAACACGTAAACACAAAAGGGAAGGAAGAAAAGGTGTTTGCGATGTCACTGCGATGTCTGCTGAGTAAACTGCAAAGTGCAATGAAATTATGTGCTGTAGTATAGTATAGTTGCTAATGCTAAAGTTTCTCTTGTTTTTGGTTGAGTCTACAGGAGAAGACTAATGAGCTGATGACGAAGAAAAATACAAGTAGACGACGAGAGAGATGCGACCAAAGAAACAATAGTCCACAGAGGAGTGGGACGAATGGGATTTAAAATCCTATGCAACCTTTTCCCAAAGTATGAGGAGAAAACCGGCCCACGTACGCCATGCCACAGAGGGTCTAAAGACCTTAAATAATTCACGCCAGAATGCTTAAGTTTAAGTGTTATAAGGAAACACGTTACGTCTTCATGTTGTGGTTTGAGGTGTGTCAAAGAAAAAAATCTTTTAGGATGCTGCTGAGGTGTTGTGTCTTATGATGCGCAACCGAAGACGACCGACCAACCGACCGACGAACCCGATGAACAATAGCATTACACATATTCTTCTTCTTCTGAAAAGACAAAAAGCTCCAAAAACAAAGAAAAGGTACCTGAAATTTTTGAGCCGCGTGAAGGGGACATTTTTATGCGTGTCGTCTACAAGACCAGAGCAGAGCAGACCTTTCTTTAGAAGGTTGTTTTTCAACTTTAGTACTAAAATATTCTCGTTTAAAGGTATTTTGAGGAAATAACATGGCGAATCATACTCAAAGAATACTTGGAGCATTATGGATACACAAATAATACATGAGCTCATGAATTTCGAAGAATTTCATCAAAAAATGAAAATGTTAGAAACGCGTACGTGCATACAACAACGTAATTCTCAAATGGCCGAAACCCGAAACAAAAAAAAAGCACGATACACTTTATAGCGCGTGGAAGGCACCACGGCACTCTAAACCGTAGAGACAGGCAAAAAGACTCTTTTTTGTTTTAATGGAAGATCCATCAAGAGAAGTAAATTATTAACGATACGAAGTCCACTACGTTATGACAAGCGTCATCTGAACGAGAACTCAATGCTATTTTCTGGCTGAATGATCTCATAATTCCCTCTCTCTTTCTCTCCTTTCTTTAATCCCAGGAGACTATCACTCAGTCATCACATCACTTCACTTCAATTCACTTTTCTCGTTTTTGTCTTTATAATGCAACTCTCTCGTATCGTATTTCAACCTGAAATTTTCCATTTGTTCCTCCATATGCATCAACTCATATTTTCCCAAAAAAGAAAAGAGACAAACAGCTAAATGGAGACTTTCCGTCCTAAGGATTTCAAAAACATAAAACAAACTGTGAGAAAAGCACGAGACAAAACGCCTGTAAGATGCATTCTTGCGAATTAATTGTTTCCTTTTGTCCTGTCCATTTCGTTTGAGATCGTGTCATTTTCCTTCGGAAGATGTAGTATAGACGCAACATTTACAAGGACGCAGAAGTCTGTGTATTTTTTGCATACAGAAATCCAACGAACGAGCAGATATCGTATGTACAAGATACAATTCAAAGTGCATGAACTTTATGTGTGGAACATTGAACATTTGAACTGAGCAACATGCAAGTAGCCCAGAAACATGCGGAATAAAGATAAGTGTTTAGTGTTAGTGTTATGCATTTAATAGTACGTAATCGTGCATGAGATATACGAGAGCAAAATTTGTACTGTGGCATTTTCTGCCTCGTGACGACTCGGAGGAGGAGAAAATGGTGAAAAAGTGGCGGAGCAACTCAGCCAAATGATGCCTTAGAGTCAGTGTCACACGAGGGAACGAGTCCACACCGGACTCACTGACGACTCAGTCCAACAAGTCCAATGATGAGATATGAAATGAAAGGTTGTCTGCACAGCAATGACAAGATGAAGAGATATGACGAGTGGAAGCACCTTCTAAGACCACTTGCATTCCTTTTGCACATGGAATGGGTCGGTTTATTCCTTCGTTTTATATGCTTTAAGCTAAACGAATGAATGCAAACGAAGACATCATGTTTAACAATCAGTCATTAATTACGTTTCATACTCAAGTGCTCTTTTCCCCTCGAGTCCCGTAATGAATTCCTTTTGACAGACACACAGTAATCACGACAATAGTAATAAGGACTCTTTATACTGTGTCGAGTGACACGAACAGCTACAGGACAAGACACAAGATGACAAGAGAGCTGGTACATGACATCAAAAAGTGATAAAAGAGACAATTCGCATGGAAAATATCATTAAAGATTCTATTGTAACGCTTTTAGGATAACACGATTGAATAAACAGGCTAATAAGACGATGGAAGTCGATGTGAATTAGGTAGGGCTGACAATACAAATATAATAAGTCAATTTGCTACAAAATGTCGAAGAATCAGAAAATAAATGCTTCAAGGTAGAGAAAATACATTAGCTTGATTTATACGGATGTCCCAAAAATGCTTCATGTGGAGAAATTATACCACCGTTTGATGATGATCTTGTTGAAAGATCAAAGATCTCTTTGATTGAATGAGAACATCACACGCACACACTTTTCCTAACAAGCCAATTTTCTCAATTTAGCTCACCAAGTCAAAATGAATCGTGAAACCTCAAACTACAACTGCCTGGACAATTGATTCTGCAATTGAGAGAGAAGCGTAATGAATACCCTGCTTTTCCTACCATTTCACCCTCTTGTTCGCCCTGTATTAAACAGTGAAAAGTGCAGATGCCAAGCCTTTGTGAACTAAAAGTCAATGTGACCACAAAAGTACCAACACAACACCCACAGATATTTGTCCTTATGGTTATTGTCGTGGCACAACCCAAACAATTTGCTTTACGACCCGGTTCGCTTAATAAATACACTTTTGAACTCAAATGAGTTGCATAATATAAAATGTTTGTTCCTGTTTGCGCATTGCTGTTGTGCGGTCCGCATAGAAAAGAAAATAAAGACAGGGTAACGTAATTGGTAATTTTAAAGGGCCACACTCTTCTGGAACTATATACGTGTTTCGACGAACGCATCATGATTTATCCTCAACTACATATTACCAACTCCCTTCAAGACATTACAAACTTACGAGGGAAATGGAGCTACAAAAATGCCTTACATCGTCGGTATCTTTGTAGAAATGACCTCATTACCCAAGCAAAGGTCACGTTTAGTGACACCGCTCTATTCCCATAACGCACTTCATGTACACAGTAATTAATAAAAGACTCGACATCATTAGCATCAATCAAGACAGTTCCGGGCACTTCCCTACGCTTTAAAAGGTTGAGCTCCTCTTGAGGGCTGTCATAAATGCTTACGCATCTAAACTATTTTTCTACTCCAGTGCGACTCCTCAAACCCAAAAGGTGTGGGTACAAAGAAGTTTTCCTCTACGATTATTACATTACCTATTCGTTTATGTTTGGTAACACTCAAATAAATGTGTTTCTGCATACCACCAGCTTAAGACACAAGGGATGACATTAATAGGGCTCTCGGATGATGTTCAACGCTCTATTTAATACCTTTAATGGATTCACTAGCGCAAATGGCGAAAAATACCATACAAGCATGGCATATGGCAGTCAGTGTTCCTACGCCTAATTACCCTTTACTAAAAAAATTCTTCCTTTAAACATTCAAATGCATATCTAAGCATACAAAATGTCGTCAACTATGTCAAAAAAGCATGTTCACTTGAATGTTACTGTCATCCCCTTAAATTTTGAAGCATATGAAAAAACAGTAAAGAAACAAGCAAAAAAGATTCATGTATATACAAAGGAATAAATTGCATTCTGAATGAGTTTTAGGACGTCTGACACTACCATTGGCCACACTTTTTCACGGCACAATGTCTTTATAGCCATTTGGTTGCGTGCTCTTCAGCGTTGTGGTCAATGGAACCATTAGTTACTATTGTGGAGGTGTCACTGAGTTGTGTTAATATGCGTGAATGACTGGAAGACTAATGTCAAGAAGCCTGTGTCATGATTAATGGCCTTGCTCTTATTAAGGACCTTAACATGCACGCTGCTGTTGCTCCAGCTTCACACTTTTAGGAGTCGCTTTACTCACAAACAACAAAACTAAATCCTTTTTTCTACCTTTAGTGGTAAAAGGAGAGTCAAGTCACAAACACGGCATTTCAGTGAAATACAACTACACTTCTCATATTCGAAAGAAAGATTTTTATAATCTCGTAGGTGTAATGCGTTTAATGCTACTAAAGTAGAAACGTACTGAGATATAGCGACATGTCTCCACTGCACTTACATGTCACTTCAAACTTGGCATGAAAAACTAACAGAATCCACTTGGAATAATGCGACATAATTCTTTCAGCCAATTGTATCCGTCCCGCTAGCCGAAAACGGACAGTTTTGTTTGCATGAAAAGTCAAAATGTCTAAAAAGCTTTGAATACCCAACACAACAGCAGCATATCAGTTGAATAATAAAAGGAACGCAATTAATTTCTATGTACTTCAAAACAAAGTAGCAACAAGGACAAGTGTGCACCTACTTCCTAGTATTAGAAACAAAATCCAAATGAGAGCCTTAATATTCTGTTACACTTGAATTTGAGTCTGTAATCTGAAAGATAGTCCGATTACAACCATTATCACACCGTTCAAGTCTCAGCACATGACAATACGTACCACTGCTGGGAGAAACTTGATCGTCTTTGGAACACTTTAACAGAATGTCAAATTAGGCAAATCCCTCTGGAAAACAATACCAGCTGTGACAATGTACTGCACTGCACAATTGCATCACATCAAATAAATTATATTTATACTAACTGCATGTTGCTATAATAAAATCAGCACATATACTTCCTAATCGCCTTTCCTTCTGAAATACTGCAGTAGCACAGTATGACATTATGCAGTTTTGAGTTTTGTATCATCTGATGATCTCATACCAATTCCACTTAAACCAAAACACATGACATAGCTTACACAAAAATGCTAAGCTAAAATGTCTAAGTCAAAGGTCAAACTTGGAGCAAAGCGGAAGAAGCGACAGACCGGCACCCCTGCCAGGAACGTGAAACCTTTTCCTTACAAATCCATCGTTAAACAAGCAAATAAAGTGAAGTTGATACATGCAATGAGCCGGGCTTTCGGTACGGTTTTGGGTTTAGTTGTAGCTTATACTTAGTAGTTAGTAGTCAAGAATAAGAAAGAGTCATGCGATGCCACATACCGTTTTGAACCCAATAATCCAACGTTTTCACTGAAGATTTAACCATTAACATAAGAGTAAAATGCTATTAGAATTTCAAACCGAACCGTGCACATGCCATTTAAAAACAATACACAAGAAATGTAAGGTTTTTGTGACGAAGACATCGTTGACGCTAAGGAAAATAACTACACCTGGGAAAACGTACCTAAAAGACAAATGTCTTGAACTCGCTGCATGGATGTCAGCCCATTAGGCAAATGCTTATATTAGATACCAGGGACCGTGTGGTGCGGTCAGAAATTACCAACATAGACAAAAGAGGACAATGTCACAGTCAAAAGTGTCATAGAGCAAAGAGCCCAGTCTATACAGCATAGCAAATCGGTTGAACACATTTTACGTGTAGCATCAAGCCACAACGAAAAGCAAAGCTACTGTTTATTGTTCCGTCTCCTAAACTTCACGCATTCTTCACGAACTTGTCACTTGCATCCGGACAGACACACTTACAGCTTTCTACCAAGGGCAATGGCAACATGGACAGTGAGAGAACAAAGGGTCACCATCCAGCACTCATCAGCATGACCAACTCGAGACTTGAGAGTTGAGACTGAGGGCGAACAAAAAGACACTTCTGATTGTATATAAATAGACATGAAAGACAAGATGTTGAATCTAAACGTGACCACAATACAGCGGTTCCACACTGAATTCTCCTAAAATTTATGACACATTATTAGCGACAGCAAACTGAAACTCCTTGCCTATTGTGCTCCATCTGTATCAAAATGAATATGAAGTGCGGCAAGGCATGCGACCCTGTGTCTTGGTCATGAAGAAGATGATGATCAAATGGTGACACACAAAACGGATACCAACCGAAACTAACACAAACTATCAACTACGAAAAATCTGCATGATGGTTTTTGGCATCAGTGTACTTTAAAACTCGGAAGGAACAATGTCACATCTAAACCTCGCCTCGTGTTCCTTTTCCTTGTCTAGACTCATTTCATCTTTCCAATAACAGTAACAGTACAAAGCAACTCCAAACGCAATGAAAGCAAAGCGCCTATGATATTAAGGTCCTCGCATACTACACAACATACAAGTGACAATTAAAAGTACTTTGTAAGCAGTCTTGAGTGATTTATGACATTCCTTTAGACTTCAATTTTTTCAGACTCATTTCACACTTGTGCGTTTGACGATGTCAGATTGTTGAGTAACGCACTTGGAGGTAAACCCTTTTTGTTGCACACTTCCTAGTCCTACTGGCCATTGCTGATGTTGACCCGACCACAGAGCGTGTATGAGAAAGATAATTTCATGTTGAATGAATCTCATATTTTGCATTGTTTTCTTACTTTTTGCTTCCAGTAGCCTGTTGCGACGTAACTTTCGACAGTTTCGACGTTTCGAGTCCACGTTATTTTCCAACATGGGAAAAAATTGGGCTGAAGTGAGACCAACGCCAGCATCATTCAACGTACTAACGTAGAACGTTATCATCATCGTTTCGTCGTTGTACGACTGGGAAAAGCCTTAAGGCCACCAAGCACCAAGCAAATGATTCAAGCAGCATCAATTATCATGACAAGTTAACATCTCACAATGGACGAGAGGTACAAGCACATGAGTTACGATATGACCTTTTTTGTGCACATAACGCACATTTTGGAAATTTTTCATATTCCTTTACATTCGATGAATTCAAAAAGTGAGTAATGCACTGAACAAAACTGTCATTATCGTATGAAGTCATAGATGGGGAATAGTTTTTTTCATTGTTGTTATTGCAATAGCTTGTGTTTACCTTCTTAACTAAAAGATTTGAAAAAGCTTAGCTCGAAAGGATTAAAAAAAAGTGACCGTCAAAGGTGTGACATTGGGTCAGACTCGGAACTATATCAGACTTTTTACCATTGAAATGTTCATGAATACCCCAAGGAACATGAAGTTAAACAACTTGACTTTTTTCTCATGTCCTTTTTGTTGATGTTGAAGCCTCCTCTTTCTTGACCTGCCCACTAATTAAAGATTTTGGTTCTTAGAAACTGTGGGTGTTCAAAACATCCAAAATTAGTCTACTCCTTCATGGGAATTGATACGACGTATTATTTTGGGCTCAAAACCATTGTAAACGATGACAACACAAAACGGTCGTATGTGTCATAGTCATGCTCACACAATGCTTTAGGCTACGAAAAAGGGCACTCTTTATCTACAAAAAGACTATTTTTGTGAGTCCGGTTAGTCAGTCAAAACCAATGCAATTTACTATTTATGATTTTCAATTTTCACCATTCGAAACCTCATCGAAAAACATGTGTGCTTCTGCATGGTTAGTAAATTGAATCACCCGTCCGTCGAGTCGAGTTAAATAGTTATAATGTCATCCTACCATTGTTTTCACCGTTGCATGCAATTGGCCTTTCATGGTTTGTCGACGATATAAATGACGCTGATGTGATGCACACAAAAATTAATTAGAATTTGTCTGGTATTATCTCACCTGAGTTAGACGATGATGATGATGACACGAGACACAACTTCTGTTGACATTAGAGAAACCGTTCGAAATAATGGAAGTTTGCCAAGACTGTCCACTTGATATGAAAAACCTATACGGACTGATGCGATGGACGCGTGACACTTTTAAATGGAACTTACTGAATATTGTTCTTGATTATAAAATTAATAACAAATTCTTCAGACAAGTTCGGGTTATTGACTTTAAAGTTAAACACACGATAATCAAACTGTCACGTTCTGATTATTCGTGACGTGAGTTCACAACTTCTACTATACAAGTCCCACAATTTGAATTATATCACTTAAAATTTAAAAGACGTGCAGCACAAGACTATGGTCTCTAATCGTTCGCTAATTTGTAAGTTATGAAGATATGGAAATTAATTACCAGATTCAATACTTACAACACGATAACGAGAAACAAGGATGATGATGGTTTCTTCGTGAATCTCATGAGATGAAACAGGGACTAATGAATGGTTGAAGCTGGTTTGGTTGCTCTTCTTCACTCAACTGATCTCATATGGCTTGGGGTTGGTTGGAGCAAACTTTCCTCTCGGCTCCACTCGGTTTGTCTCCTATTCCTTTACAGGGAGAAATGAACGCAGGGTTGCTTTACCTTTGCTTGCCTTGCTCAATCCTCAACTTCACAGTTTGCTCCATAAAGGAATACCAACTTGTTCGTCCATGTCTAAACCTATATGTCTCGGCTGTCTCTACTTTCTATCTATAGTCAACACGGTTTGTCGTTTGTCACTGTCCCATAATGCAACGTGAAGCTATTTAGCTTTTGGGGAATCCGAGCAAGTTCCATGGTCACTCTGGGGCATTCTGGACAAACGTAGTACATTGCAATTCCAACAGAATTCCATTGCGGATTATGGCAAAATTGTTGACATTCCTGAAACGTATTTTAAGATAACTGCGTACAATAAACTGATGACAAAGTAGACTACTTCGTTACTGTTACTGTGCCTTGGAAAAGATTTACATCCAGGTAACATTCAAGACATACGAGACAGTTTTGACTGCGTTACTTACGAAAAATATTAAATGGTAAAAGATCGGTCTTTGACTTCGCTTTCTTAATACTTCTTACTTTATATGTACTCTGAAATGTCCAGACTGAATGATATGATGGCAACATGGCAAGTATAAAGAGGAAAGGACAACAAAATGCATTTGTACGTCCATCAGCTGTCATCCTAAGTGAGCTTCACCACAACCTCGGATCAACACGGGGTCTCCGCAACATGCTCCAAGTTCCAGTTGAACAGGGGCATTTTGTACACTAACGTGCCGAACCAGTACCAACAGTAGGACACTTCCTGACCACATTTTTATAGACTTTTCGTTTTACTGTAACGTGGGGATGGGATTCTACATTCAACTCAAAAAATATTTTAAACAAAAGACCTCAGAAGAGCATGTCGAAGAAGTGGAAATGTCCATTTTGTCCTGTCGCCTAATGCCTAGGGAGCTTTCGTGTGTCGAGTCGCATTCATAATGATTTTGAAAATGTCCAACAATCTAGCACAACAAGTCCGAGTCGATATTTGCCTAGTACAGTTTCTCTTTTTGTTAGATTATTCTTTCATAGCAACTTCCAATTAAAAGATTTTTGAAACGTTAAAGACAGTAAGCAAATAGTGATGGTTAAAAGATTAGGATAATTGGATTGGTTGTCTTTATATTTGTACGTGTTGTTCATCTTTAAAAATGCGAACTACGCCAAAAGGGCAAGTACATGAGAAATAATAAGTGCACGTACAAAAGCCATACCGAAAAGTAATAAAAGATAAAACCATGTTGTATTTAAAGAAGTAAAAATATCGCTTCTTCTCACTCAGCTTGAACTTCACAAGTTGAGTAGCTGGTTAATATAACTTTATGCATTGTCGTACACATCATATCATTCTGTATGATTTCTCCATTTTTCTCACAAGATGTACAAAAATGATATGGAAGACTCCGCTTTAAGCAGAAATATGAAATGGGCAGATCTCATTACTGCACTTCAGGAGCACTGAACATGAACACACAAGCGAGCTCATGCCAGTTTTTGAAAAACTATTCTTCATTTTGCATCTTTTAATAAGGTCTTGTCCGTTCTAGTTGCTCATTGTTGAACATGCATTTTTGCCTGTTACCAAAGCCGGTTTCTTTACCAAATTTTTTGAAGAGTGCAAGCACAAATTGGTTATATCCAAGGTATTTCGATTAAATCTACTATGGTTACCATTCAGGTTACAAGGTAGGTGCATACCTTAATTTCCCATATTAAAATCTGTCCCAAAAGTCCCCCACTACCCCAGCGTGTT